>JASAMY010003209.1:0-61002 GCA_030248085.1 Paralinhomoeus sp. GSCO2_6 | reverse complement strand
TAATCCGATGCGATGAGTGTACGGTACGTACGTTCTTCAAGCGACAAGATTCAGCACAACGCACGCGCGTCAACAAACTGCAGAATACGGCGTAACAGACAATATCAACTGCACTGGAACTGTTTGGTCGTCAAGTCAGCGTCGACGCTCGTCACGCTTGGGCGCAGCTCTGCCGGTTGCAGGCCTGCTTCTCCTTGGAGTGGCCGCGACAGTCGCCTAAAGAAGTCAGCAGAAGTGGGATGCCAACTGCTCAGCCGCCCCCAGTTCTTTCACAAAGAAATGTCGAAGACGTAAACGCACCAGGGCCGCCGCAGACGCGCAGACGGTATCGGTCTCCACCGTCGCAGCTCTTGGTGCACGGTCCCCACTCGGACCAGGGCAGCCACTGCGCCGCAGCTGGCTCCTAAGAAAAGACAGTCCATACACTACATAGCTATCGCTCAAGAAACAACGCCATTGGACAACGAACGGTGGTCTTGTCGTCAACGGTATTTTGGGTGGGCGCCGGTCCATCGTTCTGCTCTGGAGGGCAGGGACGCGAGTTGCAGCTGCGGCCCTCGACGGCGCGACCCACGCAGCTGGCTCCTGAATTGAGACGGCACAGACTTTATGGTGCTGCCGCATTCACAGATGAATCCGGTGCAACCAACCGTGCAGGCAGTCGCGGGTCCTCTTCTTCATGCCGCCTCCGCAGGACTTGCTGCAGGCACCGAAGGACGTCCACTCGGCCCACTCGCCAGGCGCAGACACCGGCGTCGCCTGGCATCGTGGCACAATTCGTTGCGCGGCCGAATAACAGAGCACAACAAACGTCTACTCCAACCTGACACGGCTGCGTGTTGCACTCGACGACGCCTTCTGACTCGCCCAGGCAGCTGGAGCCGTCGACGCAGTGCCGCGACCGCCGCTGCTCGCCGCCGTCGCACGACGCGCTGCACGCCCCGAAGGCCACCCACTCCGACCAGTGGGGCACTGGACAGGGCTGCGAGTTGCACAGCTGCGACTCCTGCAAACATATGGTTAACAATTACAAGCTACACTCAAACATCCATGATAGTGGGTGTACCTCGCTGACTCCAGTGCAGGTGTCGCCGCTGACACAGCTCCTGGAGCGCGTCCGGGTGCCCTCGCCGCAGGTGGCGCTGCAGACCGAATACGCTGACCACTGGGACCAGAAAGCAGTGGCCGTTGTGGTGGTGGGAGCTGCAGTGGAAGTGGGCTCAGCTGCTGTCGTTGGCGCCGTTGTTTTCGTGGTTGTCGTCGCAGTGGTGCTGGTCGTCGTGGTGGTGGTTGTTGTCGCAGTGGTGGTGGTGCTCTGTGCAGCGCTGGTCGTCGGGCACGCCTGGGCGTTGCACACCTTGGCTTCCTGAAGTCAAAATTCATTACGCTTTCTTTCTGCAATCGCTGTAAGCCAGAGTTATAGGTCACCTCGCTCTCTCCATAGCACTTGCCCGGTTGCGGACAGGTTCGCTGACGCTTCTGGACGCCCTCGCCGCAACTGACGCTGCAGGCGCCGAAATCACTCCACGCAGTCCACTGCGGCTCTGCCAGCGCCAGGCAAGGCTGCGGGTTGCAGTCCAGCGTCTCCGTTGCTGCGCCTTAACAAATGAAGATGTGCGGATCAGAATAGAATAGCATAAACAAATAGAGATTTATCAGTCGACAAAAGCATTTGAGTGCTCACCGGGGCAGCCAACAGCGCTGCACTGCCTGCGCCGCGTCCTCTCTCCTCCGCCGCAGCTGACGGTGCACTGCTCGAAGGACGACCATTCGCCCCACTCCGCCGGCTGAACGAAGAATCGTGAATACACCTACTAACCAGCGCAGTCGACTCGCCGCAACGCGGAACTCACGGGGCAGACGCCGTTGTTGCAGTGCTTGCTCTCGTCGGCGGGCCCGATGCAGTCGGCTTGCAGGGTGCCCAGCACGCACTGACGGCTGCGTCGCTGCTTGCCCGGCCCGCAGTCCGCGTCGCAAGCGCCCCACTGTACACATCAGGTGGACGTCAAAAATCGATGTTCGCGCGCGAGCCAGTGCTGGAGGGTGACCTGACCTGCGTCCACTTGTCCCACTTGCTGGGCGTGCAGGGGCCGGCGAAGCAGGCGCGCTTCTGCTCGGCCAGGCCGGGACAGCTGGAGAGGCCGTCGACGCAGTGCCTGGCCCGGCGCTGCTGACCCCCTCCGCACGGCTTGTCGCAGGCCGCCCACTCGGCCCACTGCGACCAAGCAGACTTCTCCGCCGGCTTGCAGGGACGCTGCTGGCAGAACTGTAACGCGGCACGGAGTACACTTTGGTTGACATCGATGCGGGTTGAACATACGCACCTGCGAGAGGGTGTCGAGACCGGGACACTTGACTTCGGGCGTGGTGAGGCATTCGCGACTGCGCTCTCGCTTGCTGGGCCCGCAGGCGTGCTTGCAGTCGCCCCACGCCGACCATTGCGACCACTGCGGCAGCGCGCCTGAAGAACGCAACTCTCAATCAGCACGCTACATAGTATTCGAAAAAGCTACAGCTGAAATAACAGCGCTCTCGTATGTTTTAACACGACGAAAAAAAAGCAATGCATGCGAGTTGTCAAAATTTGGCAGTGCCGCGGAGGAGCGAAATCGCATCACAAAAGGATTCAAACTCTAGCAAAAGCAGAAAGCACAAAGATTGGGTTGGGCCTCTGGGCGCGCTCGATGAGAACTGGTATCAACTAGCAGTAGAAACTAGAGGTTTCTTGCCGAACATTGACGCCAAAACTGTTGTGATACAGTGATGTTCGCGCATGGTCCTTCACGAATGTCTGACATTGCCTACGCATGCACGGCGTTTTGGAATTGCGCCAAATAGAATAGTTTGATTAGCTCACCATTAGCCGCGTGGAGGAGGGCGGCCGTAGCCATGGCGACGAGTAGTCGATTCATTCTTCAATCTTCAAAATTTAATTCGACGCGTCGTAGAAGGAGGCTGAACTGGCACTTGAAACTCGAAATGAACACAGATGGGAGTGGTACTGGCTTGTGTTGGTGTTCTCTCGTTCCTCTTATGAAGAAGAGCGCCTTGCTGACGTCACGCGGAGCGACGCTGCTCTCGCGTCTGCGTCCTACTGGGGAGAGGGGGGGGGGACCTCAGCCCGGGGACATCACCTCCGGGTCCTTTCCTGCCCTAGGTGCCTCTCACAGCAACTGGATCCAGTCCAGTCCCGCCGAGTCGTGATTACTCCGCGAGATTAGGAGCGCACCTGCGATCACGCTGGGTTAATCTCATGCTGTCCACAACAACGACACCCACGCCCCCCCCCCCCACCATAAACGCACCGGTTGTAATGCGACGACGACGACGCAGTGGGCAGCGGTCAAACGACACCCACGCAAACTCAACTCGACGGCTCCGACCGCACCGCATGATCTCTCCACGCGCCTATATAGTGACCATTGCACGATAACATACGTACACGTACGCAACAGAGAGCTGATTTGGTGTAAGGTGCTGAAGAAGAAGAAGAAGAAGAAAGAAGGTTTTGAAAAGATGACAAGGGCGCCGCTGCTGTGGCTGGCGCTGGTAGCTGTCGTCACCGTCGGTGTGTTTGCATACGGTAGCAGAAAGAAGCACCGTACATGCTCCAGTACTGGTAGTGTCGCACTATAGTAATCTTCCTGGAATTGGCACTGCCTGGACTGGAGTGAGACACTATAACACCGTAAATCTTCAATAATTGCGCCCCTTCTCCTTATAGTGCCCCCGTATCGCCGATGGTTGAAGCATTAGTGCGTACGGTTGCAGAGGTAATGTTGCAGAATTTACGGTACCAGGACACACCTAGCCATGTGTGCGTGTGATTGTGATCTGACAGATGTTTGACAAGTACTACATTGTAGCTCTCGGTAGTTTGGCATGGTGTATGAACGTTTTGTGCAGCGACTTTCTAGTGGCAGGTGCCAGTGGTTGGTGTATTTGGGAGAAAGGGCGCCTGGGGAATGTGCAGCATGTGTGCGTGTGATTGTGACGCTTGACTGGTTGACGTGTCAATGGCATGTACTGTACACTCCTGAGGTGCTGGACCGTGTCCCAGCCCCACCCAACTCCTTTAGTGGCTGCTGGCGACTGGGGCGAGTGGACGACGTGGACCGCCTGCAGGCACGTCTGCGGAGCCAGCAGAAGCGAGCGCCGCCGCCACTGTCCAGGCGGCGACTGCGTTGGCCCATTCGAGCAAGACAGGGTGCGTTGTCACCTGACCAACTGTGTAGAACGGAAGGTCAACGCACCGGTTTCCTATGCAGTTCTGCCAGCGTCGGGCGTGCGGGCCGGCGGAGAGGTCGCATTGGACAGACTGGACGGAGTGGGCGCGGTGTGACAGGCCCTGCGGACTGGGAAAAGAGAGGCGACGCAGGTTCGAAACTGTGTACATTGGTATCCATGTATGTACATGCCTAACGAACAATGAACATGGTTCGCATGCCCGTTGTGCAGTTTGCTTGCTTTATGCTGTTTAGTTAGACACGACCCGGCATACTTGCCTAGCAAACGCAATGAGGAATGAACGCAGACGCAGAGACACTAGGCGGAGTGGAGCGAAATAACAGAATCACTCTCGACATTGTAAATCATGTCGCACCATGTATATGTCTGCGCATAGACTTCGCACAAACTCTAGAGTGTATAGCAGGCACTCGTTTTACCCGTCATTGTTCGTTGTTCCACTTCAGATCCTGCGTCGGTGTGGCAGCTTGTCCGGGGCCCAAGGAGCAGGGTCGAGCGTGTACCCTGCGCGCCTGCGGCTCCATCGGCGTCGTGGGTGGCGGGAGGCTGGGCGACTGGCTCGAGTGGGGTCCGTTCGGTCCCTGCGACCAGAGCTGCGGCGGCGGCGGACGACGCGTCCGCAGGAGAGTCTGCCGCGGACTCAGTTGTCCAGGTGCTACTGGATCTACCGTAAATCCTCCAATAGTGCCCCTCTCCTATATTGGACCTCCCCTCCAATAGTGCCCCTGGGTAAGGAGAGGTTCGAAGTATAGTGCCCTGGACACATTACTGGAGGATGCCTAAAAGCATCTAATGATCCACACAAGTTTCTGTCGAGCAGTAAACACACGCCCTTCTGAATGTACTCTAGGTTCCAAGGAAGACAGTCAGCCATGCAACGGGCAGGCGTGTCCGCTGCCCACGTGGTCGCAGTGGACGGCCTTTGGCGTCTGCAGCAAGAGCTGCGGTGGCGGCAAGGAGACCCGAAGGAGGCACTGCCCGCAACTCAACTGCCCGGGAAACAATGAGGTTGTCCGTCTGTCCCAATTCCAGTCATCTGTATCTTGAAGAACGCGCTTTAAGAATGAGACTATCATGACAGAATGTCGCTCCTTTTTGTAGAGCACGCGAAACACTTTTTAATGAGCGCTTTCTGTTGCAAACGTGTGGGAAATTTTTTAATGTGAAATTTTTAACTAAGCCAGACAACCTGATATGGTATTAGGACAGTCGACCGTGCAACCAGCAGCCGTGTCCAAAGGGCTACTGGTCCTCGTGGACGGTCTTCGGTGCCTGCAGCGAGCTGTGCGGGGTCGGCCAACGCATTCGCAGGCGCTCGTGCCTGGGCGGAGGCGAGTGCGTCGGTCTCAAAGAGGACAAACGGCCCTGCAATCTCGTGCCTTGCAGCCTTTGGACCAAGGTGTGCATCTTGTATGGCGCGCATATGCGCATGATTTTGAACAAGATACTAGCACATGGAGCATTAGGCACTATACACCTATTCAACGACTCAGTTGGGCATGGTATTTCTGCGTAGCGTTACGGAAACCTTCTGTCTGAAAGTTGTAGAAGTGAGAATTTCTGTTGACCTGTGTTGTTCGTGCTATATGTGCAATTGTTCTATGCAACTAACAATCAATCGTTTCAACAACGGCAGGGCCAATGGACCGACTGGACCGCTTGGACAGTCTGCTCCAGGCCTTGTGGCAAGGGCGCCATGACGCGTCTTCGAACCTGTGTTAGAGGTGCGTGTGCGTGCGTGCGTGCGTGCGTGTACACGCAGTTTGTGCAATTGTTCAGGCACGGAGTGTCCCGGCCGGAAGAAGGAGGAGCGAGTCTGCAACCCCGCGCCCTGCCGGGGCGAGTGGACGCAGTGGTCGCTCTTTGGCGCCTGCAGTCAGACTTGCGGTGGTGGCACTCAGGAACGCAGAAGGATCTGCTCTCTGGGTGCGTCTTGTTGCCTCGTTTCACTGTCTCCACTTTCACAAAAAAAAGTTCTGACCGCAATTCAAATTCGCGTTGCAGGCGGCGACTGTCCGGGAAACGGCGTGGACGGCCGTCGTTGCAACGAGCAGCGCTGTCCCACGGGCCAATGGATGGAGTGGAGCGCCTTCTCGCCATGCACCGCCACCTGTGGAGGAGGAGAGCAGACGAGGTGAGTTCTAATTATTTGAATTAAATGAATTGAATAATTTTAATACTGGAAACCATTTAGACGCCGAAGTTGCGCCGGAGGCCTCGACTGCGTCGGCAACAACGGCGAGGAGAGCAGACGCTGCAACGTGCAGCCGTGCCCTATCGTGAGCGCTATGCCGTAAACCATCTATTTACTGTGTAATTAGCCCCCAACGCCAACAAAACTCTTAACCTGCTTCCAGGATCCCCCGTGCGTGCTGGGATTAATTAGACTGTGATTAGCTTGATTAATTAGACCCATTGCTGCCGCGATTCTCAACCTGCTTCTGTAAGCACCCAGTGGCCAGTGCTTGGACCGTACATAGGGACCGTACACAATTGGACTGAAGTTATAGAAGCAAACTATGTCATCACGGAGATCAACCTAGCACAGAAACATTATCCTATGCAATATAAATGTCATGCTTGAAACATTTTTGCTGTGCTTTAGGGGAGGTGGACTTCGTGGACCCCTGGAGTCTGCAGTGCCACATGTGGCGTTGGCCGCGTCACCAGGAATCGAGTCTGCGTCGGCGGATCCTGTCCTGGTGAGTAAAAATTACCTAAAATTAATTAGTTACCCTCTCTAATTAGTAATTACCACCATTCTACTCTCTTGTCTCACCTTCTTAGGCCCAAAGCAGGACACGGTGCCGTGCACGCGCCCAGCGTGTCGTCTTGGCAGCTGGCTGCAGTGGAGCAACTGGGCCGCCTGCAGCAGCTCGTGCGGGGGCGGCCAGCAGGCGCGGACCAGGCTCTGCAGAGGGCCAGGTGCGTCCAGTTTCACTTTCTAAATGGACCCAAAAACTGTTGGTGCAATTCAAATCGGGAAATTCAGGTGACTGCCCGGGGTTGAAACGCGACACTCGCGTCTGCAACTCGCTGCTGTGCGTTGGCTGGTCCCACTGGACTGAGAGTCCCTGCAGCGCCCAGTGCGGACCAGGGGTGAGTTGAACGCGTCTACTACCGCATCTCTTTAATTAATTATTCAGTAATTACCTTGATCAGGTGCGCCGCAGAACGAGACACTGCCAGGGAGGGAAGCCCTGCTTCGGAGCCTCGCAGGAACAGCTCCGCTGCACGGGCACCAATTGCTGACACTGCCGGAGATACATATGCACCACTGCGCTGATCGAGGAATTCTCACTCTAGAGCTTTTGTTCTGTCGTGCTGATTTTTATCCGGGAAATGATGCGAAGCGCAGTGCTGTACCCTACAACGATACGCAAGTGCATTCAGTAAGAAAGGCAACAGAAAACAACGCAAAGAAAGGTCCCTGTCGGCAACACGCACACAGAAGCAGCCGATAGGTACAGTATATCGCCTTTTTTCCACAACTCTTCAATAGGTAGTACCCAAAACATCGGGCAGCGTATGGCCTAGTGGTACAGACGTACGGCTTCTTCCGCGCACGGTGCTGGGTTCGATTCATGCTGGAACCACTAGAACGAGCATTTGCTTATCCCTGGATTTTCTCGTGCTTTCGCTGCCCTTGATTACAGATGGCGTTCTTCCGTTTTGGCTTGTTTTTGTTTTTGGATTTTTTTTTTTTGGCTATTTATGCGGCTCTAGACTGGAAGGCGTCATGGAGAAGTGTATGCAATATGGACCATTGACAGCCTAACCCAACAACAACAACAACATGAACTGGACACGATTGACCACATTACCCAACTGTGGGCTGTTAAATTTATCCTGAATCATTTCATGATTGCCTTCAACGTTGCCTTAAAGGTTTCTTTCGTTCGTGGCCAGTGGCGTAGCCAGGAGTTTTGAGCAGCGATTTTCCTTTGTCGCTAAGTAGCTAGTTTGCTAAGCGGCTTACTGATATTACTGCAGTTTACTTGTGCTGTAAAGCGTGGTGCATCTCCCTCTCTGAGAAAGCCCTGGAGCCGCACGCAAATGCGCTGCTGTGCGCGTTGGCTTGCGTGCGTGGCATTGCATTCAAGTATTAGCTTCTCGGTAGTTCAGCAGTGTCAGTCGCACACTTGTTCATGAGCATACCTACGTACAACAATTCAGCAATTCTTAAAATTGCTGCTACAAAAAACGCAGTATAGTCCTGAGTTTTAAGCGGACTGTCTGTCTGCAACGCAACAGAAAGAGCTGTGAAGAATTACAACGAGGCGATACTAGACAATAAAATTGTGGAAAGCATGAAGTAGTCGGGTGACAATAAGTTCGGTGAAGCCGTGTTTTGTCAGCGGGGAAAGCGTGAGAGGGGTCGGCTGGCGCTCTAACACGAAACGAGTGAAGTTAGCATCGAGTGAAGCGAAGTTAGTCCAGTCCAGCACAATAAAGTTAAAGGTCGTGATCCACTACAAGACCATGTCGAACACGATCGGCAGTGCGAGAGCGTCCAGCGGGTTTGTGCCCTTCCAGTGAACAGAATAGCGCTGCGGACCATAGGCGTGCACTGACGCACGCACTCACGTACAGTTCATGGTCTTGATCCACTACCAGACCATGTTGAAGATCATTAGCGGGTTTGAGAGAACCAGCCTCCGAATGCAGTGCAACTGAACGTGTGCGCGCACACTGGCATGCGCTCACGAAAGCAAGCACGCACGCACGCACGCACGCACACGCACAAGCACAATGAAGCGAAAACAGCACGCGCTTGACGCTCATAGTGCAGCGAAATTTAGAGGGACGCAGTTTAAAAAAACATCGACAAATTGTGCTCATACCTGAAAACTTGTCAAAAAAATCAAGTTAAGTTAAGTTATTTTCAAGTTGAAAATTTTGAGACACGTTGAGTTAAGTTAGTTAGGTAACTTGACCCACGATTTCGAAAAAAAACAAGTTACAAGTTAACTTAACTTTAACTTGAAGTTGTAGAAGTTAGCTCCACCAACCAAAAGATGCTCGGTAATCATGGTAAATGCTGCCAAATCAACGTAATTACATTAATTCGCGCGTGCGCGTTAATGTAGTGCTTCTTGATTGAAAGAACACGACCCAGAAAACATGGTGAAGAACGAGTTTTACACGTCGTTCTTCTTTCTTGAAGTTCCCAGGTATGATTGTGCTGAACTTTGGCGCTGCCAAAAGAATGCGTATTTAGAAATCGCATGCCGACGAATCATCCACAGCGCACCTTCAGGGACACGGGTCCGTTGGTCACGTCTACATCTATGTATCTTGAGACTAGGGGCCGAGCTGTTGCACCTGTTTAGTTGTGACTATGTACTAGAAGAGAGCGTATAACTAACTGGTTGCGGGCTCCTTCCGCTAATGATAAGAAGCAATTATGGAACGTTTAGTAACAGCATGAGCGGCGCAATTTTACTGCAGTGTGTGTGTGCGCGCGTCGTTCTTCTTTCTTGAAGTTCCCAGGTATGATTGTGCTGAACTTTGGCGCTGCCAAAAGAATGCGTATTTAGAAATCGCATGCCGACGAATCATCCACAGCGCACCTTCAGGGACACGGGTCCGTTGGTCACGTCTACATCTATGTATCTTGAGACTAGGGGCCGAGCTGTTGCACCTGTTTAGTTGTGACTATGTACTAGAAGAGAGCGTATAACTAACTGGTTGCGGGCTCCTTCCGCTAATGATAAGAAGCAATTATGGAACGTTTAGTAACAGCATGAGCGGCGCAATTTTACTGCAGTGTGTGTGTGCGCGCGTGTGCTTCTCCGATGTGAGTCTGCTTGTGCGTGCGTGCGTGCGTGCGTGCGTGCGTGCGTGCGTGCGTGCGTGCGTGCGTGCGTGCGTGCGTGCGTGCGTGCGTGCGTGCGTGCGTGCGTGCGTGCGTGCGTGCGTGCGTGCGTGCGCGTGCGTGCATTTAAACGGAGATACAGTGCAAACTACCTCTGACCACTCTAGAAATCGCGCACTACGACCACGACCGCTCTTCTCCTTGTGACTCGGGGTTTAGTACTTCCCCCCACCTTCAATTATAATTGCCCTCGACCCTTCATCAATCAACCCCTTTCACCTCACCACACTCCCAAGGGCACTATCAGAAGAGGCACTCTATTTTCTAATCTCGCATTACACTATTAGAAGGGTTGCGACAGTACTGGGAAGGGTGCAGTATAGGGGGGGGGGGGATTTAGGCCTAAGTGTCTCTGTGTTCATTCTGGCGCGCATTAAAAATGCATACGGTAGGTGTCTCCTTCAAATAATCAGCTCTTCCTACCGCACCAAAATAACCCTCTACCCAACAACAACAACGACAACAACAACAACCCCCCCCCCCACACACACACACACACACGCAGCTTGAACAAAAAAGGCACGCCATAGTGGGCTAATTAAAGGATTCACGGTATGAACAAGCAGTTTGCGCCGAAATAACGCCGCGTATCGGCACCGTTTATATGAGCCGCCACTGCCAAAGGCACCATTTACCTCAGCCTTTGCCTCCACCGTTGTTTTATGGCGTACGGTGCTCTCCGATAAATAGAGGTTGCAGTTTCACTGTTGGCTGCGTAGTACGTGTACGAGTATAGGCGGGTTTCGTTTTATCATTCGTGTTTATTTAGACGTTTAATTTGGAATAATTTGTGATAATTCTGTGGAAATGCGCACTCTCCTATTGGTCCTGGCGTCTGCCTGCGCTGTTTCAGGTTTGGAAAAATTGTTTTAAATTTAATAAATTTTTTTGAATTGTTTTATTTACATTTTTTATTTCAGCAGCCAAAAAGGAAAGTCTGATTCACTTGCACGAAGAGAACTGGAAGGAGCTGCTGACTGGCGAATGGATGGTTGAATTGTGAGTTTTTTTGGGATATTTCAATAAAAGCAAAAATCACAACAATTATCCATCCACACACACCGATTTGCTCGCACTGTCAAGCGGCAAGTCAAGTGTATGACAATTGAGTATCGGATTAATATTGAAACTTTCTGGCAACAGCTTTGAAGTCATGGTTGTTTCATTTCATCTACTCCCTTCGCTTCCATGGCGAGAGGTTTACTGCCAGACCTCGGGAATACGCTGTAGTTACCGGTTTGAATTTGCTTTTCGCAACCAGTGCTCACCGATTTTAATTGAAGCCCCCTCTCTTGTTTGGCTGGTGCTTGGTGCAGGCGGTGGTTTTACGTTCAATTATCACGGTCTCTGCCGCTCTGCATTTCTTCTATCTGATGTGGCTTTATTGAGGTGCCCATGGATATTTGGCCCCAGTGATAGAATCATTCTATCACTGATTTTTGATTTATTTTATCATTCTATTAGAATGGGGGTCGGTTAGGGTTGGATAAAATCGCGACTTTCTGGGGTGAATTTTTGTGGAGCGAAATTCTGGTTGCAATAGCATCGATCCCCACCAGTACCACCTTCGAAAAAATTGGCGGGTCATCCTCCTCCCCCCCCCAGCCATAGGTGGGCTCAGGGACGGTGTAGGAGGGGTTCAGCCCCCCCCCCCTGGCCAGAGCCATCCCGCTTTTTTGCGTGAGCGACCGCCCCCCCCCCCCCTGGCCATCGCCAATATCGAAAAAAATTGGCAAAAGATGCGTGTTTTTGCTTCCGTTTCAGTGTAGGTGGTGTGACCCAAAACGCTGAAAAAGTGCTGTTTAGGCATCGTTTTGACACATTTTCGACCAAAAAGTGCCGATTTACACGCTATTTTGGCGCGAAATCTTCCACTTTGACCGCCCCTCCTTCAAAATTTTCCATCCCGGGGGGATCGCGGGAGACCCCTCCCCCTCAATACCCCAGCCACCCCCCCCCCTGGCTTTTGACCCAATCTACACCTATGCCCAATTTTTGTGGGCACCTATGGTATTTTGATGGGGTGGGCAAGCCCAAAGATTTTTAGGTAAGGGTCTGCCTTCGCCACAGTGTGCGACTCTTACTTGCGTGTGCGGCCTTCCAAACGCAACAGCAAAAAGAATGGCAAACAAGCAATTGGTTTGCGGAAAGGTATAGCCGGGGGGGGGGGGGGTTGGGGTTGCCTCCTTCACTCCCCGTTGGCTGCGCACTTGAGGGGTACACACCACGCATAGGTGTAACTGGCCATCGAAGCTGAGGGGGGGTGAATCTGGGATTTTTCAAAAGTCGCTGGGGGTGACCTGCACGGCCAAATTTGATACAATTTCTCTTTTTCCAGCCTCAATAATGACCTAGAAAATGCTTCGTGAATGCTGAAAACACAGCGCCGCAGGCAAAAATTTGTGAATTTTTGGCCAAAAACGCGCTCCAGTGACTCTAAAATTGGTCAGTTGGAGCAAAAAACAGCGCCGCAGGCAAAATTTGGTGATTTTTTGGCCGAAAACGCGCCCAAAAGACTCCAAAATGGTCTGTAGGTGCGTGAAATACAGCGCCGCAGGCGAAATTTTTGACATTTGGACAATAAATGCTGCTCACAGGCCTGAAAAACACCTTGGGAAGTATGAGAAACACAATTCAGCCATAGGGGTAACCTGCAGTCAGTGCAGGATTGACTAAAGCTGGGGGGGGGGGGGGTCCTACTTTTTGTGCAGGATTGACCGAAGCTGAGGGGGGGTGAACCCTACCTACACCCTACCCAGTTACACCTATGCACGCATAGGCGCCCCCCCCCCCTTCCTAAGGGCATGGGCACGTTTATCAATCCTGTTTTTGTAGACATGTTTCGCTTCTCATATATTTAGACCAGTAACAACCCTTCGGTAATTAAAAAAAAAAGACTACTCCCTACATTGTACATACTGAACAGTTGGCAGCTGTTACACTGTGTATTTTACGTTGTTTCTGTTTTCGGTAGCCATCCAGCGGCTTTGCAGTTTTTTTGTAATGTCATGTCCTGCCTACCATCCTTCCTTTTAGCCGTAGTATGCATGATACACCAAAAGGATTAGCCAACGCAACGATTTAATGAATCATTTGATCTGTTAACAAAATGAAACTGAGTTGCCTACGCTGATAAATGTTGCAATTTACTTACAGAAATACACTGCACTCGAACACGTTACTCAAAAATCCAAAATTTTAAAATACGCTGCTAGTTTGCTTTTGCGCATTCCAGGGTAGTGCAGTAGTTTTGGTAGAAAGCGTCACAGACAGCGAAATTTGCTCGTATTTCTTTCTGGTGTGCAATTTTTTTTGTCAAATTTTTTGTGATTTTTCGATGCATCTATGCCTTCTGACTGGCGTCGAACTTCACATGTCTTATTGTGTGCTTGTATGCTGTCTCATTCTGCCCCGCCTATCAATTCGTACGTACTGATTACTTTTATTACTCGCGAAGCTTTCTCCCGCCATGGTATTATTGTCCCTTGCGTACGCGCCGTGTTGTAGCACAGGGTCTGGTTGGTTGCGTCCTGTGCAACCAACCAACCATTCCATGCAATGCACGTATGTGGCGAGCGCTCATAGGCCTACGCGCCTATGGTTGTGTGGCACGCTCGCCTGCGCGTGCAAGGTCACACTCGCCCCCTCGCGACCTCAGTCAGTGCCCCCCTCCCCCCCCCCCCCCCCCTCCACATGGCAAAGGAAGTGTCGCATCTCCTTCCCTCACTGCGCGCTGTGCAGTGAATTGGGGTTGCAGACAGAAGACGGGGATGGGCAGACACACAACCCAGGGAAAGGGCGCAAGCGCGTACACAGGCAGCACACAGGCGAGGAGGGGAGGTGTAATTTGCCCTGCCGCGTCGCCAGCGAGAAAATGTGACCCACAGAACACAGACAGGGGATTGAACCGAACAGTGCACTGCATGAGAATGGGTGTCTAAAGAGCGCTTAAATCAGCGATGAAAACAAGCGAGTGTTCGCTGTAGATGGAGATTCATCAGCTGTTTTATTGTTGCAATCAAACCATAGTGTCAGCCAGGGTTGGCAGACGCCCCATTTCTTTAAGAAAGTAGCCCCATAAATGGGACTGATTACTCTGTGCACTGGATAGGCATTGAAGTGTGAATGGAGCTAAGAGTTGTGATGGGCAGGAATTAAAAAAGATTATTAGGTTACAGGTGCACCAATGCAAAATCTATTATGAAATCTACTATAACAGACAGACACAATTATTAGACACATGTCTAGAGAGGAGAACAACACACTTAGAAACACTAAGAGCATGTATATGGACAACCAGAAAGGCCCATGTATCAAAAATAATAAAGAAATGTTTTTAATTAATAAATATTAATATAATTGTAATAAATATATTTAATAATTCACAAAAAAACGGACCTCAGGTTTTTTACCCATCACTAGCTGAGTCATTAAAGTACACCTGAATATTGGTTAGATTCTTGATGGATCCACTAGATCGAGGACTACCCTCAATGGATTTTCTTGTTCTGTCACTGCCCTAGGTTGCAGATGGCATTCTTCCAAATGTCTTTGGCTAATTATGCAGCTTTTGACAGGAAGGTGTCATGGAGAATGGTATGCTATACAGGGATTGACTGCCTCTTAGTGTTGCTCCTAATCCAACAACAACAACACCTGAATATACTAGGGATTGCATTTTTCAACCACACAAGCTTGAGGCTAAAGACATACCACTCGGTCGGTCTAGTGTGAGTGAGGTATCAAGTAATGTTTTACGCACCTATACCACCTATGAAACATTTTTTGTGTTGGTATTACATTTTGCGCACCAATCGATACTACATGCTCTACGCTAATATTGCGTGGTGTCTGGTTGCTGCAGCTACGCGCCCTGGTGCCCAGCGTGCAAGGACCTGTCGAAGGCGTGGAAGGGCTTCGGCGAGTGGTCTCGAGACCTCGAGATCAAGGTCGCCGACGTCGACGTCACCAGCAATGCCGGCCTCAGTGGCCGCTTTCTCGTCACCGCGCTGCCCACCATCTACCAGTGAGTGAGCTCTAGGACTGGGCTGTCCTTGGTGGCGGGATACAGTGGCTGCGGTCACACACCCCCACCCCTCATACCATACATACTTGCGCCTGGGTCAGGCCGATTGGGATGGCTTCGATGACTAGAATGGAAAAATTTGCACCAAAATGGCGTCAAACTGGGTCTCTTGGCTTGGTATCGTTATTTCAGTTGTGTGTGTTCAACAACGATGAACGGGCTGCAGAAACACTCACTTTTGTCATTTTTGTCAGATTGAAAACACTTTGAACTGTTCAGCGGTGGCGGCGAGGGGGGGGGGGGGACTTCAGACTGGGGGAGTTCAGGCCAGGGTACCTCACTTCCCCACCCCAGTTTCCTCTACGCTTTTTATGTTTGTCCGTCTGGGAGCCGGTGACGTATGCAATAGGGTCCCTATGCAATCGGGTCCCCGGACCCAATTGCATAGAGGACATGCCTGCACGTATGCAATCAGGTCCCCTTTTGATATAGGCGTTACAATCAATCTAGTGTCGTAAATCAAAGCAGGCGAACGCAACAGGAGACCGCTTGTGCGTGGCGTGGGTTATCTCCACAGCAGTGAGTCAAGCCGCTGAGCCTCTGTAGGCTGCAACAAGCAGACAACCGACACTTTAGCACCCTCACGTATTGTATCACTGCTGTAGTGATAGGTATGCGGCATCTCAACATTCGCCGCCCTTCAACTTTGGGTTAGTCGCCGTCGCCGACTAGAAGCAGCAAGGTCAGAAGCCGACCAGAAGCCGCGCTGGAGGATGTGCACAAAAAATTAAGGTTGAAGACAATCTGCAATACAGACAAACATACACCTACACCAATGACCAAAACATGGGACCTGATTGCATAAGGGGACCCGATTGCATACGTATAGGTATGCAGAGACGTCCTCTATGCAATTGGGTCCTGGGGACCCGATTGCATAGAGGGACCCTATTGCATACGACAGGCCCTTGCGCGACCGCCCGTTCCTCTGTCTGTCTTTGTGTGTGTGTGTGTGTCTGTGTGTGTGTGTGTCTGTGTGTGTGTGTCTGTGTGTCTGTGCGTGCGTGCATGCGTGCGTGCGTGCGTGCGTGCGTGATCCGAATGGACGCGCCAGCCCGTTGTCAGCGTCAAGGACGGGGTCTTCCGCCACTACAACGGGCCGCGCGACAAGGAGGACTTCATCAGCTTCATCGAGGAGAAGAAGTGGACCGTCGTCGACGCCATCGCCTCCTGGAAGCACCCTGACTCCCTGCAGTGAGTCCCATAGTTTCAGACTGATCACTACTGTAGGTATCCATTCAAACAGTGCAGTCAGTGCACTCGCCAGCTTGCACTCTGCCGCCTATAAAGGTCGCATGCAAATGTTGGAACGCGTACATAGACCCATAATATCCGGGGGGAATTGTTTCTGGGAAGGTTGGGGGGGGGGCTTTATTGGAGGAGGACGGAATGCACCGCGGTTAGTATAGGTTAGAAGTGAATTCAAGTGGATACGGTAGCTATTTCAGATAATGTCTCACGCTGTGAATCGGACCTAGCGTTGGGGGGGGGGGGTCAGGGCGTTTTCTAAGGAAAAAAGGGGGGTTAGATGGTTTGGGTAATTCACAGGAGGTGTGGGGTGCGATCCTAGTATAGACTAGAAAACGCACTGTAACTTGCGCCAGTGCAGATATAGTAGATTCTGTTTTGGGCAGCTCAAAAAAACCTCCTGGCAGTTGACACTATTTATATGCATTCTTTGTTTCGCTCATAAACTCTGGGTAATGCATTTTTAACGCCTGAGAAGTTCACATGTTAGATTAATCGCCAATTCAGATATGGCTGCAACAGATGGGTTGATTGGTCGAGACAATTCAATCCATCCAACCTCGCATCCATCTTTTGATCTCTGGGGGGTTGAATTTACCGGAGTGTAGAAAACGAATTCTTCAAAAGTTTAATAGTACACACGTAGCATTTCTTGGTTCATACCTCACGTGGGTAAATATACCTATGAATTAACCGCACGGCGATTCCACTTCGTCGTTCTTCCCAATACGCGAATTAAGCCAATAAATCCAGCGCCAAATACTTCGTTTTGTTTCAGGATGTCCGTGGTCGCAATGTTCTTCCGACTGTCCATGTCCGTGCGCGACCTCCACAGCTATCTGACCGACGAGAAAGGTACGCAACGCCGCGTCCACATCTGTTGTGTGTAAACGATATCGATTCCTTTGACCACGGATATATACACGACATCTGAAAGCATACCTGTAACCGAGTAAGAGCGACTGGGGGGGGGGGCAAAAGTGGGAGGTCTAGGTGGGTCTTAGAAAAATGTGGGGTGGTAACTCCCCAAGCTCCCCCCCCCCTCCAGTTACAGGTATGCTGTAATCGTAACAGGCCCACTTGTGGAGAGGAATTGTCCTTTTATGGCAGGGGGGGGGGGGTGGTCAGTGGGGGGACCATAAAAGTGGGGAACTAGAATGAAGAGGCGCATAACGGAGACATTTTGCACAAAAAATAGTTTATAGATGGCGCTATTTTAGTGCTTTATGGATAAAACACGGACAAGGAAGCAAAACTGTAGAGAATTTTTGGAAGGGGGGGGGGGGTACCAGAGGTGTATTGTAGGTTCATAGAAGGCTGGTTTTGAACCGGAATGCCCACTGACTGTAAGCATGTGTATTTTCCGTAAATCCCCAATGAACGCCTTGGGCGTTTATTGGGTCAAGCGACCCTCTACCCTGTCCTGGGCGTTCTTTGGGCGGGATTACGGTAGGTAGCGTGCGTGACTGTGATCTGCGGTTGCATATGGCCAGATGAGTCATCGTTTTAGGCCTTCCTCCGTGGGCCTCCTATGGGATGTTCGCTGGTGCGACCTTGGCTCTCGGCTGCTTCTTGGGATTCGTAAGCGTTTTTTTTCTCCATTTTTTGCGTTTGTCACTATTTGGTTGAGTAATTGGTCATTTTGGTTGACCTTTGCAGAATTGTTGAGTGTCTTGCTCCGAGCTGTCTTTCTGGAATGTCTGACCTTTTCGTTGAATTTGTGCGGTTTTAATTGACTTGTTCGGGCTATTTTGATAATATTAGTAATAATATTGTCCAGAATCGAGTTATTTTTCCGTTACTATTTGTTTAAACTTTTAGCTGATCGTTCTCTGCATCGACTTTGCCTTCCCGGCGGCGGGCGGCCAGCCGGCCAAGGCTGAGCAGAAGGGCAAAAAGGACAAGAAACAGCAGGACAAAAAGAAGAAGGGCAAGAAGGCCGCGCAGAAAGAGAACGCAAAGGACAAGGACGAGCCCAACAACAGCCAACAGAGCTCCCAAAGCGAGGGTGGGCGACTAGATTATTTTCTGACTTATGTACCGTAAATTTTTTGGATGAAGTGAATGCAAAGATTGAATTGACACAGGGAACTTGTAGCAGTATTTGTTCCGTGTGATAGATTTTCAAGTGATTTTCCTGTGATTTCGCAATGGCTGACGATATAATTAAATGTAGAAATGAATGATTAGGAATGAAAACAATGACTGGTAAAATGGCGTACACATGTAACATCGATGTTTTACCTAATGATGTCTAAAGTAGGACGCAGCGAGATTTAGGTATTACTCCTCATTAGTTTAGTGTATGATTGTAGCTTGATTCGATATATTTTTGTTTTTGTTTAGATTTTTAAACGACTGTTTTCTATTTTTCTAGGCGAGGACTCGCAGACGGAAGGCAAAGAGGAGAAGAAGACAAAGTAAAGATTTCGAATTTAAGTTTTCAATTTCAAACGCGGCAATCGGTATTTTAAAATTCGTCTTCCACACACGCGGCGACACGCACAAGCAGACGCACGCGGCACAATACTAAGTTCGGATGACTTTTTTGGTTCTTGTTGATGTTTTTGTCTGACACAACACTATACGTTGTTGCGCACGGTTTTTTAGAGTTTGTCGTTCGTTTTTTTCTTTGTCTAGCAGAGTTTTAACGTTAGGTTGTTCGTTCCATTGTGCGTCGTCGAGTGCTGGCAGCGATTTGATTGTTTGCGATATTTTAATTTTTTATCGAAGCGCTGTGCGAAGTGGTGAATCGAAAGTGACGTTGAGGCGGTGGGGTGGCGCGTGACACACTTGACGGAGCACGCACGCACGCACGCACGCACGCACGCACAACACCATCACCACCACCAGCGTTGCAAGTGCGCAGTTTACAGCGTTCTCACTCACAGTGCAACCAATCTGTTGACTGAATTGTTAAAATGAACTTCTTGAATTTGCTACTGGGTTGTTCATCCTATGCAAGTTACTAAGTACGCACTGTAAAACAATCCTGCCAATTCTTGTCAGGTCTTGAAGAGGAGAATGCTTTTCCGACAGTTGATTGGTGAAATAAATTTGGATATATATGCCAGGCAAATTGTTAAAATTATAAATAAATCAAAATTCAGAATAGAACGAAGTTGGAGCGCGGATGCAAAGCCGATCTTGTAAGCAGATGTTGCTCCAACTGGCATCCCACTGAGTCCTTGTGTCCTGAATGAACACCACAAAAGACAACAGAAGACGGAAATTCTGACTGAGAATAAATTTATGTTTTATTTTTAATCTACCTACACTATGACCTAGGGCGTTTCGGTCCCTCATCCACTAGACGCCCGAGCTGGCGGGACCTCCACAGTAGTGACCAGCTCTCTTCTACCAACTACCTAGTAAATTAAAATGACATAATAATGCTACACGAGTATTCAGCAAAATTAATGCAATAAAATCGAAACTTAACTTGCGAACGTCCGCGATTGCCGGAGCGCTGGCGTTCTCGCCCATCCTTCCTTGTTTCCTGCTGCCCGGGTTCGACTGCTCTTCTCCTGCTCGCCGTTTCATTCGCTGTCAACCAACCTTTTAAACACCGCCAGGTTCAGTTCCGAAACCGAGTATTTTGTTTTGCGCTCAGAGGGACGTGAATACGGTAGTCATGAGCGCGAAAATATTTTCGCTCAAATACGCATGAATACTGTAGTGTATAGCGGGATTATTTTGCAATGTTTTTGTATACAGGGAACCAATTACTGGCGTAGATACCTAGTCTACCCATATTGGCAATGTTTCTTTTTGCAAAATTTCGAAAAACCTTTTTAAAAATGCCAAGTGCGTGTCTGTTTTTCAACGAGGCACCAAGTAGTATCCTGCAGTTTTCAATAAACGCTGATTTATCAGAACAGATTCTTCCAAACCGAACCAGCTGAGAGTACAAAACACTGTATATCAGCGTACTGCTAACGTTGCTGTCTACATCAAAGAGCTTGATAACTGGAAAGTTGAAATCTCTAGTCTTATCGTATATTGTGGTTTTAATGCCATTCTGCCTGACTAACTCCACATCTAAATATGTACAGACTTGGCCATCTCCAGATGCATGATTCAATGGAAGTTGTGTCGGGTAGATTTCTTTGCATAAGTCTAAGAATCGTTCCTTGTTGCACGAGGCAACATAGATGTCATCAATATAACGGCACACACTGGACAAATCCCTTATTGTTTCGCTGTCCTTAACCGTTCTCATGAAACGAAATTCAAGCACAGAGAGTGTCAGGTCGGCCAAATCTGGGCTAGCTGAGCCGCCCATTGCAATACCATAGATTTGCTTAAAAATAGATCGACCAAAGGTTACGTAAGCATTTTCTAGGTTAAATGCGATTAGGCGATCAATGTCGAAGATGTCCAAGTAGAAAAATCTGTCGGTGCCTATATTGTCAGTATAAAAGGACTTGGTACCGTACACGAAATCACTGGCTAGACAACTTTTGGCAATGGCCAAATACCGTTTATTGCCATTGTTTTGAAACAACAGCTGCGCGAGGTAGTACATGTTGCTTTGCACAACTTTGTGTGGCAATTCTGTGAACAATGTACTGAAGTCGAAGCTATTACCAGAAGTAACGCATTGACTGCTGCTATTCTTGACTAAGTCTAGAAATTCGTACGTATTTTTGATGCTCCAGTACAAATTTTTCCCTGAGTAAGATTTGGCCTTTCGGCAGTAATTTGCAAAGTGAGTTTTCAAGTGAGACAGCACAAAGTGCAGCAATCTAGACGGTGAACTCACCACGGTGCGTCTGGCACTAGCTATGTATCGAAATTTGCAAGGGTTTTTATGCATTTTTGGAACCATGAATATTCTGGGTATATCGTTGTACTCATTCACAATGCTGTAGGGCGATTTACTGAAGAAATTTTTGAAGTGTGCAACAATGGACTCTTCAGTATCCGCATACAATGAGTAGGTTTTGTTTCCGAGAGCTGTGAAGCTTGATTGGCTATAGGTTATTCCCAGCTCATTGCACATAGTTCGCAAATAAAACTGCTTGCATGTAAACACAAAGTTACTTGCAGCCTTATCTGCACAGGTTACGACGTATTTCTTATGCAGTGCTTTTAAACATTGCATGCTGTAGGCGTATTTGTCTTCAGCATGTACTGCTACAGTGCGTCGAGACAGCTGCCCGATTTTCGTTCTAATGTTTGCAGTGCATTCAGCTTCATACTTCGTCAAAACAGCAGCAGTAAGCTTGTATCGATGCTTCAGTTTCTTGATAATTATTTGAAGGCCATCGAGTAAGGCATTTTCGGTGTCATTCCAATCTATGCACTTAGGTATTCTGAATTTGGTGCCCTTTTCAAATACATTTTTTAAAAGCTGATCTTCAATTATGTTTAAATTGCCAGTAACCACATGCCCATGGAATGAATCCTTGTAAAGGGACTGACCACAGTCGCATGCACCGAAGATGCTATTGTAATTTAAACTGAGTGACTTGAGCTCCTTCGTGTAGTTGCATAATTCAACATACGTTGTAGGCTCATACTTATAGACCACTGACACGCTTGGAAACTCGAAATCCGACGGAAATGCACCCCTGGCTCTCAGATTGCTAAAGACTCTTTTGCAATGAAATTGATCAAAAGATTTATTAACGTATTTGACTGGGACAACTATTCTGTAACGTTCCTTTTTAATGGCGTTTTTGTTGGCTTTCAATTTCCTGTAAATCAGTCCTTGAACAGCCATACGTGTCTGTTGATCAACATGAACATTCAAACCGTATTCTTCAAGCAAAGCCGCGGCCATCGAAAGCGATTGAATTGACAAGGAATTTAGGTACATGTACATGCTTCGAAGGTTCTTGGCTTGCCCATTTTTGTACTCTGCAATCAGTCCGCTCAGTTTATTGTTCAGCTCTGACCGCGTGACTTTCGTTGGTTTTTTGTGCCATCTATTTCCATGAGAACGCTTTCGCCGGTGTAGTGCGCCTGCGCTATAGGGATTCGCTTCCATCGTTACGCTTGTTTTGGACGAAATATCACCAAAGCCATCAACCCTGTTATTCAAGCCCAATGGATAAGCGGTTAGCATCACTCTGATCCAAAATGTTTCACTCATTTTTCGTTCCTTATCGGACTTGCCGTTGGTATCTTGAATAATTTGAAGTTGCATGTCATCAGGAGAGTGTCCAGCAGCACGAAAATGCTCATACAAATATCCTGGTTTACGCTGTATGACTGCACGACGATGCTGCAGAAATCGATGTCGCAATTCCTGACTCGTTTCTCCAACGTACTGCACATCACATTTTTTGCATTTCACAGCATAAATCACATTCTTCAACCTGCATGACAGTTTACGGTTTGCGTTGACCCCAAACACTTTGCCGGTAATGGACGACTGAAAAGTATGACCATCTGTACCAAAGTCGTAATGTTGGCACGTAAGGCATTTAGAGTTCGCGCACGTTTGGTGAGCACTTTCGATCTCCCTGGGCACAGGAGCGGTTACTAGATGGGGTGAAGAACTCCCTGTACCGTATTGAAGCACTAAGCACTCCTTCCTAGAAGCAAGCGAATCACTGGAAGGTAGAGAGTGCGAGTTTTGAGTAATCCGTTGACCCGTTGACCCTTAGGTGATTAGCCGCCGGCGGGTTTGCCCTGGCGCTCGTTGGTGGAGGACTGCTCCACCAGGTGGTGGGCGCCCTGAGAGCCGACATGCCCTCAGACAGACACCACCGTCGCCAGGAACAGCTTGGACTCCGCCTCCTCTGTAGGGCAAGTGAGGCAATGGAGGGGCTGTCACACACAACGATCCAAAGCAACGTGACTAGCGAGTGCTGGCCGCTCGTTGGTTGAGGGTGGGCCAGCTCCACCGCAGGGGGTATAAAATTAGCACGTTAGGTATGAGAAGCTGATTGGTAGGCCAGTAGAATAAGCTATAACTCAGGGCGAATAAGCTAAAGCCCAGGTCGTAGTGATACGCTTAATGATTACTGAGGTGCGCAATAAAAATCACAAATAGGGAAGGAGTTACGGATAAAATTAACGATGCCAATACAGTAGGCGAAGGAGTGGTGCTCACCGTTGAACTAAAACGGGTACGTTTCAATAAAAACGCGGAAACCACATCAAAACGACTTCCTAAATTTCTCAACGCGAGTGACGACGGTACACGACGGGCGCCTACACCACGTTCGTCTTCACGCCGTCGACAAAAATCACGCCCGGCCTACCACTGTAATTGGCCTTTTTCCTCTGGGCGCGCAGCTTCTTCACCTCGGCCAGGCAGCGCTTACGCAACCCGTTCGACGCGCGCGACAAGTCATCGACTACGCTTACAGGGTCCGAGCAACCGTTGAGTTTGAACGTGCCCAGGTTGCGCGCGCCACGCTTCACAGACTTCGCGGCGCGATGCGTGACGAAGCGGACAATGAGCGCCTTGTTGCTGTCGACGCGGTGCACGAGATCGACCTTGTCGCGAATGAAGGCGTCGACGTCGGGCTCGACCGACATCTTGACGAGGATCTTCCTGAGCATGAGCATGAGCGCCGCCTCGTCTTCGTCCTGCGTAAAGGGCGAAACGTTGTAGAAGCGGAGGTTGGCCCTGCGGGTGTAGTCCTCGATGGAGTCGAGGCGCGTCGCGTGGCTCGCCGTCGTCTGCTTGAGGCCCGTGACCTCGTTGCGAAGAGACTCGAGGTCCTAAAAAGCGCGTGAATTATCGTGATTCAAACCGTAAGGCCTCTCACGAAGAGAGGGATTCAGCAGCCTCTCACGAAGAGAGGATTGGACGGGTCTCTCACAAGGAGAGAATTGAACAGGCCTCTCACAAGGAGAGGATTGGACAGGCCTCTCACTAGGAGAGGATTAGACAGGCCTCTCACAAGGAGAGGATTAGACAGGCCTCTCACTAGGAGAGGATTAGACAGGCCTCTCACTAGGAGAGGATTAGACAGGCCTCTCACTAGGAGAGGATTAGACAGGCCTCTCACTAGGAGAGGATTAGACAGGCCTCTCACTAGGAGAGGATTAGACAGGCCTCTCACTAGGAGAGGATTAGACAGGCCTCTCACTAGGAGAGGATTAGACAGGCCTCTCACTAGGAGAGGATTAGACAGGCCTCTCACTAGGAGAGGATTAGACAGGCCTCTCACTAGGAGAGGATTAGACAGGCCTCTCACTAGGAGAGGATTAGACAGGCCTCTCACTAGGAGAGGATTAGACAGGCCTCTCACTAGGAGAGGATTAGACAGGCCTCTCACTAGGAGAGGATTAGACAGGCCTCTCACTAGGAGAGGATTAGACAGGCCTCTCACTAGGAGAGGATTAGACAGGCCTCTCACTAGGAGAGGATTAGACAGGCCTCTCACTAGGAGAGGATTAGACAGGCCTCTCACTAGGAGAGGATTAGACAGGCCTCTCACTAGGAGAGGATTAGACAGGCCTCTCACTAGGAGAGGATTAGACAGGCCTCTCACTAGGAGAGGATTAGACAGGCCTCTCACTAGGAGAGGATTAGACAGGCCTCTCACTAGGAGAGGATTAGACAGGCCTCTCACTAGGAGAGGATTAGACAGGCCTCTCACTAGGAGAGGATTAGACAGGCCTCTCACTAGGAGAGGATTAGACAGGCCTCTCACTAGGAGAGGATTAGACAGGCCTCTCACTAGGAGAGGATTAGACAGGCCTCTCACTAGGAGAGGATTAGACAGGCCTCTCACTAGGAGAGGATTAGACAGGCCTCTCACTAGGAGAGGATTAGACAGGCCTCTCACTAGGAGAGGATTAGACAGGCCTCTCACTAGGAGAGGATTAGACAGGCCTCTCACTAGGAGAGGATTAGACAGGCCTCTCACTAGGAGAGGATTAGACAGGCCTCTCACTAGGAGAGGATTAGACAGGCCTCTCACTAGGAGAGGATTAGACAGGCCTCTCACTAGGAGAGGATTAGACAGGCCTCTCACTAGGAGAGGATTAGACAGGCCTCTCACTAGGAGAGGATTAGACAGGCCTCTCACTAGGAGAGGATTAGACAGGCCTCTCACTAGGAGAGGATTAGACAGGCCTCTCACAAGGAGAGGATTAGACAGGCCTCTCACTAGGAGAGGATTAGACAGGCCTCTCACTAGGAGAGGATTAGACAGGCCTCTCACTAGGAGAGGATTAGACAGGCCTCTCACTAGGAGAGGATTAGACAGGCCTCTCACTAGGAGAGGATTAGACAGGCCTCTCACTAGGAGAGGATTAGACAGGCCTCTCACTAGGAGAGGATTAGACAGGCCTCTCACTAGGAGAGGATTAGACAGGCCTCTCACTAGGAGAGGATTAGACAGGCCTCTCACTAGGAGAGGATTAGACAGGCCTCTCACTAGGAGAGGATTAGACAGGCCTCTCACTAGGAGAGGATTAGACAGGCGACAGGCCTCTCACTAGGAGAGGATTAGACAGGCCTCTCACTAGGAGAGGATTAGACAGGCCTCTCACAAGGAGAGGATTAGACAGGCCTCTCACTAGGAGAGGATTGGACAGGCCTCTCACTAGGAGAGGAATTACGTCTTCTACTGGCAAAGTAGATAAAACTGATAAAATAGGAATAAATTAAAATAAAAATGGGATCAATAATTTTGGGAATACAGTACTCGAAATAGCATTTTTGAATAATTATTGAATTACTTTAAGGCAGAGTCTACTAAAGGGCGGGCCGGAGGCCGCGGCACCTCTAGCGACCCTAGCCAAAGTGTAATAAATTTGGATATATATGCCAGGCAAATTGTTAAAATTATAAATAAATCAAAATTCAGAATAGAACGAAGTTGGAGCGCGGATGCAAAGCCGATCTTGTAAGCAGATGTTGCTCCAACTGGCATCCCACTGAGTCCTTGTGTCCTGAATGAACACCACAAAAGACAACAGAAGACGGAAATTCTGACTGAGAATAAATTTATGTTTTATTTTTAATCTACCTACACTATGACCTAGGGCGTTTCGGTCCCTCATCCACTAGACGCCCGAGCTGGCGGGACCTCCTCAGTAGTGACCAGCTCTCTTCTACCAACTACCTAGTAAATTAAAATGACATAATAATGCTACACGAGTATTCAGCAAAATTAATGCAATAAAATCGAAACTTAACTTGCGAACGTCCGCGATTGCCGGAGCGCTGGCGTTCTCGCCCATCCTTCCTTGTTTCCTGCTGCCCGGGTTCGACTGCTCTTCTCCTGCTCGCCGTTTCATTCGCTGTCAACCAACCTTTTAAACACCGCCAGGTTCAGTTCCGAAACCGAGTATTTTGTTTTGCGCTCAGAGGGACGTGAATACGGTAGTCATGAGCGCGAAAATATTTTCGCTCAAATACGCATGAATACTGTAGTGTATAGCGGGATTATTTTGCAATGTTTTTGTATACAGGGAACCAATTACTGGCGTAGATACCTAGTCTACCCATATTGGCAATGTTTCTTTTTGCAAAATTTCGAAAAACCTTTTTAAAAATGCCAAGTGCGTGTCTGTTTTTCAACGAGGCACCAAGTAGTATCCTGCAGTTTTCAATAAACGCTGATTTATCAGAACAGATTCTTCCAAACCGAACCAGCTGAGAGTACAAAACACTGTATATCAGCGTACTGCTAACGTTGCTGTCTACATCAAAGAGCTTGATAACTGGAAAGTTGAAATCTCTAGTCTTATCGTATATTGTGGTTTTAATGCCATTCTGCCTGACTAACTCCACATCTAAATATGTACAGACTTGGCCATCTCCAGATGCATGATTCAATGGAAGTTGTGTCGGGTAGATTTCTTTGCATAAGTCTAAGAATCGTTCCTTGTTGCACGAGGCAACATAGATGTCATCAATATAACAACACACACTGGACAAATCCCTTATTGTTTCGCTGTCCTTAACCGTTCTCATGAAACGAAATTCAAGCACAGAGAGTGTCAGGTCGGCCAAATCTGGGCTAGCTGAGCCGCCCATTGCAATACCATAGATTTGCTTAAAAATAGATCGACCAAAGGTTACGTAAGCATTTTCTAGGTTAAATGCGATTAGGCGATCAATGTCGAAGATGTCCAAGTAGAAAAATCTGTCGGTGCCTATATTGTCAGTATAAAAGGACTTGGTACCGTACACGAAATCACTGGCTAGACAACTTTTGGCAATGGCCAAATACCGTTTATTGCCATTGTTTTGAAACAACAGCTGCGCGAGGTAGTACATGTTGCTTTGCACAACTTTGTGTGGCAATTCTGTGAACAATGTACTGAAGTCGAAGCTATTACCAGAAGTAACGCATTGACTGCTGCTATTCTTGACTAAGTCTAGAAATTCGTACGTATTTTTGATGCTCCAGTACAAATTTTTCCCTGAGTAAGATTTGGCCTTTCGGCAGTAATTTGCAAAGTGAGTTTTCAAGTGAGACAGCACAAAGTGCAGCAATCTAGACGGTGAACTCACCACGGTGCGTCTGGCACTAGCTATGTATCGAAATTTGCAAGGGTTTTTATGCATTTTTGGAACCATGAATATTCTGGGTATATCGTTGTACTCATTCACAATGCTGTAGGGCGATTTACTGAAGAAATTTTTGAAGTGTGCAACAATGGACTCTTCAGTATCCGCATACAATGAGTAGGTTTTGTTTCCGAGAGCTGTGAAGCTTGATTGGCTATAGGTTATTCCCAGCTCATTGCACATAGTTCGCAAATAAAACTGCTTGCATGTAAACACAAAGTTACTTGCAGCCTTATCTGCACAGGTTACGACGTATTTCTTATGCAGTGCTTTTAAACATTGCATGCTGTAGGCGTATTTGTCTTCAGCATGTACTGCTACAGTGCGTCGAGACAGCTGCCCGATTTTCGTTCTAATGTTTGCAGTGCATTCAGCTTCATACTTCGTCAAAACAGCAGCAGTAAGCTTGTATCGATGCTTCAGTTTCTTGATAATTATTTGAAGGCCATCGAGTAAGGCATTTTCGGTGTCATTCCAATCTATGCACTTAGGTATTCTGAATTTGGTGCCCTTTTCAAATACATTTTTTAAAAACTGATCTTCAATTATGTTTAAATTGCCAGTAACCACATGCCCATGGAATGAATCCTTGTAAAGGGACTGACCACAGTCGCATGCACCGAAGATGCTATTGTAATTTAAACTGAGTGACTTGAGCTCCTTCGTGTAGTTGCATAATTCAACATACGTTGTAGGCTCATACTTATAGACCACTGACACGCTTGGAAACTCGAAATCCGACGGAAATGCACCCCTGGCTCTCAGATTGCTAAAGACTCTTTTGCAATGAAATTGATCAAAAGATTTATTAACGTATTTGACTGGGACAACTATTCTGTAACGTTCCTTTTTAATGGCGTTTTTGTTGGCTTTCAATTTCCTGTAAATCAGTCCTTGAACAGCCATACGTGTCTGTTGATCAACATGAACATTCAAACCGTATTCTTCAAGCAAAGCCGCGGCCATCGAAAGCGATTGAATTGACAAGGAATTTAGGTACATGTACATGCTTCGAAGGTTCTTGGCTTGCCCATTTTTGTACTCTGCAATCAGTCCGCTCAGTTTATTGTTCAGCTCTGACCGCGTGACTTTCGTTGGTTTTTTGTGCCATCTATTTCCATGAGAACGCTTTCGCCGGTGTAGTGCGCCTGCGCTATAGGGATTCGCTTCCATCGTTACGCTTGTTTTGGACGAAATATCACCAAAGCCATCAACCCTGTTATTCAAGCCCAATGGATAAGCGGTTAGCATCACTCTGATCCAAAATGTTTCACTCATTTTTCGTTCCTTATCGGACTTGCCGTTGGTATCTTGAATAATTTGAAGTTGCATGTCATCAGGAGAGTGTCCAGCAGCACGAAAATGCTCATACAAATATCCTGGTTTACGCTGTATGACTGCACGACGATGCTGCAGAAATCGATGTCGCAATTCCTGACTCGTTTCTCCAACGTACTGCACATCACATTTTTTGCATTTCACAGCATAAATCACATTCTTCAACCTGCATGACAGTTTACGGTTTGCGTTGACCCCAAACACTTTGCCGGTAATGGACGACTGAAAAGTATGACCATCTGTACCAAAGTCGTAATGTTGGCACGTAAGGCATTTAGAGTTCGCGCACGTTTGGTGAGCACTTTCGATCTCCCTGGGCACAGGAGCGGTTACTAGATGGGGTGAAGAACTCCCTGTACCGTATTGAAGCACTAAGCACTCCTTCCTAGAAGCAAGCGAATCACTGGAAGGTAGAGAGTGCGAGTTTTGAGTAATCCGTTGACCCGTTGACCCTTAGGTGATTAGCCGCCGGCGGGTTTGCCCTGGCGCTCGTTGGTGGAGGACTGCTCCACCAGGTGGTGGGCGCCCTGAGAGCCGACATGCCCTCAGACAGACACCACCGTCGCCAGGAACAGCTTGGACTCCGCCTCCTCTGTAGGGCAAGTGAGGCAATGGAGGGGCTGTCACACACAACGATCCAAAGCAACGTGACTAGCGAGTGCTGGCCGCTCGTTGGTTGAGGGTGGGCCAGCAAATTTAGTGAAACAGTCGCATGTAGTATGTAACCTGTCACTTCCACAGGCAGCCGTTGGTTCAAGGCATGCCTGTAACTATGGGCTGGGTTTAGGTACCAGATTTTTCCAATTTCATTTGACAGTGAACGAAATGTGCTCGAAAACGAATGCATCGCATATCATAGCCTTGATTCCGTTTGAGGACTCACCACGGAGTGAACAATGAAAATCACCAAATTAAATACGCTCCGTGAAACAGTCCCATCTATTCTACTCGTGTTTGACAAAAATGTTTACCGAGTGCTAAAAATTTAGCGACACAGTTTCAGCGCAACAACTATCCCTTTAGCTTGTAGCTGATGTTTCGCAGTGTCGAGATGACTGCCGTATTTCTCCCACCGTTTCTGTGTCGCGTGCGGACTTCGCACATCTTTGAGGGTTGTCTTGCGGGCGACTTGAGGGGGGTGTAAGGGTAGTCAGCAGAAGGGTAGTCGTCGAGCGTCGACCATTGCTCAATTTCGTTGACAAGACGACGTTGCCGTTTCCATCAAAACCGCCTGGTTGAACGGTTTTAACGGTTGTTATTTCGGTTGTTATGTCTAAGAGTTTTCGTAGGCTCTTGGTTCCATTGTGCCATGTACGGCGCGTTGTCCGTTGCTGCCAGCGTAACCCTATAATTTGTTACCCCTATACAATTAGCCCCCCCCCCCTCTACAAATACAATCCCTCTCTAGACACCTTTGAATTACGACTACCCCGATAATTTTACCCCTCCTATGGCTCAAATAAAGCAATTAGCCCCCAGAGGGCCAATTATAGGGCTTATGGTATTTGATTTGGCGATTAATATGCGAATTTCGCAAACCTACAAATGTACAAAAGATACATACAACGCAAGTATTAGTTTTCTCCGTAATCAGGCACTCTGCTTCTACTGCTTCTTCTTGCAGTATGCAGTGCGGCATTCTCTTCTACGGTATGGGATTGCAAGAATTTGTTCCAAAAAATTGAGTTTGTCAGTGACTGCAATCAACGAATGTCTCACATCAACGGACCAGCAAAGTTGAGGTACACACTGCATGCATACTGTACAGCTGTATAGTTGGAGCAACCGCTAGCAGCTCGCACGCCTGCACATCAAGATTCGGTTGAGTTGCTGTAAAAGTGTTTTCCTCGAGCGTTCCCTTTTAAATGCACCGGCACAAGCATGCAAGGATCCTGGGACGCAAGCGTCACTTTTCTCAGTACAAATGCAACCAACAGACGAACACCAAAGAACAGAATAAACAGCTTAGGCAGCAGAACAAAGTGCCATTGTACGCGCTGTGAAAGAATTGTGCCAATTCTAGTCAAAGGACAGGAACGTTCCACCGAACGATTTTTCGCCAGTTTCAGACTGACTACTGTAGGTTTCCCTGCAAACAGTGCAGTCGGTGCACTCGCCAGCTTTCACTCTGCCCTGCCATAAAGGTCGCATGCAAATGTTGGAACGCACACCCATAATATCCAAGGGGGGGGGGGGTGAATGGTTTCTGGGAAAGGTGGGGGGCTTTATTGGAGGAGGACGGAATGCACCTGCGGTTAGTATAGGTTAGTTAGAAGTGAATGTCTCACGCTGTAAATCGGACCTATGTAGCGTTGGGGGGGGGGGGTCAGGGCGTGGGGGGGGGGGTCAGGGCGTTTTTTAAGGAAATACGGGGGATTAGGCGGTTTGGGTAATTCACAGGAGGTGTGGGGTGCGATCCTAGTTAAACTAGAAACCGCACTGTAACTTCCGACGCACTCCTACCTAGGAATCCAAGCACCTGCACAAGCGCTACACTGCGATTATCGTGGAACACAAGTCATCACTTTTCTCAGTACAAATGCAACCAACAGACGAACACTCCAAGGAGACGAAACCGCTTACCCAGCAGAACAAAGTGCCATTGTACGCGCTGTGAAACAATTGTGCCACTTCTAGTCAAAGGACAGGAGCGTTCCACCGAAACGATTTTTCGCCGCAGTTCCACTTAATGTACCTTGTTCATCTGAATCTCCTGTCAGCTACATACTCGTCTGAAGATCCTGGCGCGCGTACTCCTTTTAGGGGTCGTAAGATGTTGTGCCTAGCGGCACAACATCTTAGGTACTTCGGACAAATTGGCCAGCGGAAGAGAAAATGACGAGCGATAAAATTCGCGGCACCCTGTATGTAGCCGCAACGCAACTTGGCAACTACAAGTTGAGTACATACCAGTATTAAACCAACAGTTTGGTTGGGGGGATCTGTGCGCAGTGCGAAAGTCCAGTGGTGGCCTCAGTTCGGTCCGTGGGCGATAACCGCCCACATTGCCGCACGCGCACGCGGCACGCTCTCAACGATAACTCACAACTCACAACGACGCGTAACTGTGCCGGAAAACCCGGCTTATAGAGCGTGCTCATTTAGTCGAGCGCTTCTCACCACCCCTTCGCGCTTCTCGCTTTGCAACTCAGTGCTTACTCGGCCCGTAAAATGGGTTCTCGTGTCAATGTCTGCTTTCCGCTGGCTGTCACGCTGACGCTGTTGGGTGGCGCCTGTGGCTGCAAGCGCCCTCCCACCGATCGCAGAGACCAGACGACCCAGCGTAAGCAAGGGTGCTCCTTACATTTACGTATCTTTGCAGATGTACTGCGCAGTAGAGACAGTATAGAGAGGCAAAGAACACGACCTGAATGTGCATTGTTGTTGTGTGTAAAGTGTGTAAATGTGCATTTGTTTGGTGCCATTTTGGTGCAAGAAATTGGGGCCACGGCACGTGATGTTCGTCTTTGTTTGGGCACCCTACCAACTTCCAACTCACCTTGCCCTGGGGCAGTGTTCGAGAGATGGAGCACCACTGTTGTACCACAAAAGTTGGGTCTGCAGTACATACGGTACCCTTCACGGTACCCACTTTTCAGGGCCGCCGACTGGAGAAATCCTTCTGAGTGGAGGAGACGAGATGTCGACCAGGCGAGAGGTCTATGCGTTCGACCCCATTGGCAGGAGTATGTCCTTGCTGGCCCAGAGTCCCTTCTCCATGAATGAGTTCTCCAACAGCGCCGGCGGCAGCGGCGGCAAGGCGCTCTTCGTCAGCTTCAAGTACGACCCCGTCCTCCTAGACGGCTCCGCGTTCCGCCGAGTCAACAAGCCATTCAACGTCGTTGACGACCTCAAACGGGGCGCTTTCAAAAGCGGCGCCACCGTCGGTCAGTGCTAGAGTTGGGAAGAATACGTTTTTGACATTGGACCGACAATTTTTTTCAATAAGATACAGCTTTATTTTTCACAAAACGTTTCTTTTGCATTTTTTTGCATCTAAGGCAGGCATCAGCGAAGTGTCCAAAGCTTTGAAATCGGTGCATAAAATCAGTGGCGTAGCCAGTAGAGGGGAGGGGGTCAGAGGGGCGCTTGTCCCTCTCAAAATTTTGAGAGACCCGATTTTTTCTTTTCAAAGTGAGTGCACGCAGTGAGTTCTGGGTGTACGTACAATCCTTGCTGGTAGGCGGTATTGAGCGGCGGCCCTTAATTTAATTAAAAATAATGAAATTTTTTTACCCAAGCCTGGGTGTCTCCCTCCCTAGTCCCCACACCCTCCAGGTTCCAAAACAGACCCATACTGCAATACTTACCGTTAATTTTTTGAAGCAAAGTACCGACCTGTACCTACATACTGGGACATGTTGTTGTACTGTGTTGTATATTGACTAAAATGTGTACATTACATACATGTATGTACGGTACATTGCGCCACAGGCAACGTGTTCTACGTGTGCGGTGGCACGGAAGGCGACAAGAGGAAGTGCTTCACGTTTGACTTTGGCACCGAGAGATGGGGTGAGCTGGCACAGCGGATGCCGACTGAGGTTCAAGCTCCGATGGTTGTCGGCCACGGCGACTTCTTGTTCGTCGTCAATGGCGCCCACGTGAAGTACACTAACGCCACTGTTCGCTTCGACACCAAGACAGGAGTCTGGCAGCAGATGGCCCCGTCTCGAGTGGCCAGGTATGCAGACGCAAACGGAGCTGGCGGCATCAGGTGGCGAAAGAGAAGAGTTGTGCGCGTCTTAGAAGCCTCTCCGCGGCGGCCGTGGTGGAAAGAGGCAGTAGCGCCTATATTCTCAGCTGTGGCGGCTTCGGACGGAATGATTGCGAGCTGTACGACATTGACAAGGATGAGTGGACCGAGACTGGCGTACGTTGTGCACGCACGTACGCGCGCGCGCGCTCGCAGGCAGGCAGGCAGGCAGGCACGCACGCACGCACACACGCACGCACGCACGCACGCACGCACGCACGCACGCACGCACGCACGCACGCACGCACGCACCCACGCACGCACGCACGCACGCACGCACGCACGCAGGCGCGCACTCGATTCAGTCGATGTCTTTCAACCGCTCCTACTTTGCCCTGGTGACCTGTGCTGGGCAGACGTTTGCCCTGGGCGGCTTTGACGGCGAAGACAACAACTTTGTCAATGAAATTGAGCACTACGACGCCGCCACCGGCCAGTGGTCGACCCTGGACGAACCCCGGCTGCCCTCGCCGCAGCGCACTCGGCCTCAAGTCGCCTGCTACGCCCCCTTAAAGGAGTACGCGCACCAGGATCTTCAGACGAGTATGTAGCTGACAGGAGATTCAGATGAACAAGGTATATTATGTAAGTGAAACTGTGGCGAAATATCGTTCGGTGGAACGCTCCTGTCCTTTGACTAGAATTGGCACAATTGTTTCACAGCGCGTACAATGGCACTTTGTTCTGCTTGGTAAGCGGTTTCGTCTCCTTAGAGTGTTCGTCTGTTGGTTGCATTTGTACTGAGAAAAGTGACGACTTGTGTCCCACGATACTGCGAGAGTGCGTTTCCGCGTCGCGCCGAGTGTACGATGGTTTGACTTACAGTTCCAGCCAGAGGATATTATTGGGCAAGGCAAAGTAAGTAGCATTTCCCACGCAATGAGCGATCAGCACGCGAGCGAGCGCACTCATTCAAGCCGCTGGTTCAAGGCATTAGAATGAATATGGTAGCTATGTAAATAATAATATGTACTCCTACCTAACATTAGGATACTGGGAGTATTTATTTTCAGTTAATAAATGAGCGTTTCGCCTCTATGCCTAACGCTCAGACTGGCGAGGCTCTTCAGAGGCAACCAGCCTTTAAGATTTACGTTGTAATTGACAAAATGGTGGGTTATTTCCACATTACTAGGGAAGCGGATTAAATATTTATTTTATGTACCTGGTCTTGTGATTTTCATCGTTTTCCAACTCCAAATGCCTGTAACTCGGGGGAGGTGGGGGAGGTGGAGGGGGGAGGGCAGAATCTGTTCCACCAACCAGCGACCGCCATCTGCTCCCAAGCGAACGTTTCACGTGGACGATGAAGATCACTAAATACACGCCGTGAAACAGTCCAGTAATCCTGCGCGCGTCTTAGCAACGCTGAGGAAAATGTTTACCAACTGCTATAACTTACGTAATGAAATTGCAGTCCAACAATTGTAGTCTTTGCTCCCCCCCTCCCCAGCGCCAACATCGTCTGCCCGACGCAGCTCGAGAGGACAAGGTTTAGAAGTGGAATCCATCCAACAGTTTCAACGGCTTTTAGGTTGTTACATGTATGTCTAGTAGGGTTTTCGGAGGGTCTTGGTTCCATTGTGTCCTGTACGCAATGGCCGACGCTCGACGACGCGTTCTGCTGACTACCCTTACACCCCCTCAAGTCGCCCGCAAGACAACCCTCAAAGATGTGCCAAGTCCGATCTTTCGCACGCGACACAGAAACGGTCTGAGAAATACTGCAGTCATTTCGACACTGCGAAACATCGGGATACAATATGAACGAATACTGGCGACGGAATAATTGTTGCGCTGAAACAGCGGCGCCAATTTTTAGCACTCGGTAAACATTTTCGTCAAACACGAGTAGAATTGATGGGACTGTTTCACGGAGCGTATTTTGGTGATTTTCATCGCTCACTCTGTGGTTAGTCTTTAAGAGTTATCTTCTGTATATCCAGCAGAATGCATTGACACTTTTTTTTCATCTGATCTCACGGATTTTCCCGATAATTTTTCTGATGAGTTTTCATGTTTAATGATTCACTTTTTATAATTAGACGATATGTCAAATCTGCATCATTTGGGCGGTAAAAATTCGCCAAATATAAGCATGTAAGTGTGATTTGCATATGAACGGCTTTGAGTAGCAGGCTGTTGTGTCGTGAGCCGACTTTTGATACCTCTCTCTTCCAGTATCAAACAACGAGTTCAATTACAGACAGTTCACAATACGACCGTTTACTATCACTCTTGGCTAGTAATAGTTTCTAGTCACAGTTCGTATATTCATGGAATGTTCTAGTCACAACACTCCTCCTCTTCCCAAAGAAGCCTGACTAGCCCTTTACACCACGTCTTCTTCGCCGAGGTCGTCGTCGTTGCAGCAGCCGACTGAAGACTTCTTTTGGCAGCTCACAGTCGAGACCTTGTTCTTGTCCCGTTTCCGCTGCCCCTTGTCCTGGTCGTCTTCGCTGCTCAACGAATCGTCGTTGTCACAGACTCGCTGAAGGTGACCCTTGCTGCCGCACTTGTTGCAGGACAACTTCTTCGCAAAGCAGTCCTGGCGGTCGTGACTTCGACGCCGACTTCCACAGCTCGGGCAATGCAGGCTAATCTTCTTCTTGGCGTCTTTTCTGCTCGTCTCTGGTCGACTGCGGGTCACGTTCATGACTTCTGCTCTTCTGAAGTCTTCCCCGTTTCTGTTCGGCTTGCGCGCCATCTCCTCTGCCTGGGCATTCGCACTCTCCATGGTTTCGGCGATCTCAACTGCCCTGTTCAACGTCAGCTGAGTCTCGGCCAGCAGGCGCCGTCGGATCTCGTCTGCCCGGAGTCCACAGACCAGTCGGTCTCTGATGGAGCGGTCGAGCTGTGTCGCGAATTCGCAGGAGCTGGCCAGCCTCCGCAACTCAGCGACAAACTCGGCGATTGTCTCGTCTGAGCGCTGGTCTCTTCTGTGGAACCGGTAGCTGTTGGCGACGACGCTTCGCTTCGGCTCGAAGTGGTCGGCCAGACAAGCGACGATTTCTTCCATCGTCAGATCCGCGGCCTTTCTCGGAGAGGCGAGTCCTTCCAGCAGCTTGTACGTCTGCGGGCCCATGACAGTCAGCAGCACCGCTGTCTTCTTCTTGGAGCTGGCGATCTCGTTGGCGAGCAGAAACTGTTCGAACCGCGCGACGTATCGTTGCCACTCCTCCTCCTTGGAGTCGAAAGGCTCGATCGTGCCGATCTGCGCGGCCATCCTTCCTTTCTTCTGCTGCCGCCGCCTAGCTCGCTCGGCGCGTTCGCTCAGTTGCTCGTCGGCCGCTTCTTCCGCTGTTGACGCGCTGGCCTGCGTGTCCTCTTCTGACGACGCAGCCGCTGCCAGCAGGCCTTGGCCTTGTTCTGCCAGGGCAGGAGGAAGTCTGCTGTTTCGAGTTCCGAATCCACAGCAGGTCACGCCACTGTTGTGTCGTGAGCCGACTTTTGATACCTCTCTCTTCCAGTATCAAACAACGAGTTCAATTACAGACAGTTCACAATACGACCGTTTACTATCACTCTTGGCTAGTAATAGTTTCTAGTCACAGTTCGTATATTCATGGAATGTTCTAGTCACAACACAGGCACAAAACAATCCCTCTTGGGGTAACTTTAGGCGCTGATTCCGAAAATCATATTCATTTTTTTGAAAAATTATTTTGGTGTTGATTTTTTGCAATTTTAAATTTTAAAACATTTTTTTTTCTGGAAAAAAATGCATTAGGCCCAGAATTTTTTTTGCATTCATTGGATAGCCCACAGCTCCTGCTATGCTGGAAAAAATATGCCTACTTCAAAAGCTTAAACCTAAAGGCCGAAATCTTGACTTATTTTCATTTTCCTTCAAAATGTGCATTTTCAATACGCATTTTCTCATGTGTCTGTTAATTAAATGCAACAATATAATGATATTTGGAATCACCCATTCATAGTGTTCCATTGTTCTATTGCGTCCTGTACGAGAAGAGTACAAGAGGTATGTTGGGGATCTATCTGTGCGCAGTGCAAAGTCCAGTGGTGGCCTCAGTTCGGTCCGTACAGATCAAAAGACGACGCGCCGTACACAACGCACATGGAACACCATAAAGACTGCTAGAGAAAGCAAATTGCCGTCAAAACTCGGCTAATACACCGGGAAATTGCCTAGTGAGCCTCGAGAGACCAGACGTTGGCTCGGAGCTGCTTTGATGGATGACCAATTACGAACTCGCAACATTGCGGCTGAGTTGGCTAAGGCGTTGGCCCAGCAAGCCGGACACCCTCTCTGAGGGTCGCAGGTTCGATTCCTTGCATGCTTTTCGCGTTTTCGCCAGATCGTTTTCTCAACAAACACTTTGTGAATGTTGTAAGCTGTAAAGCCAGAAGCGCCATTCTCTGTGTAATGTGTACTGAAAAAACGCGAACTGGCGTACGTACATGTACAACTTATTTTAATGTATACTTACGACTGTACTTATTTCTTGGGATGGGCCGGGCCGGGCCTGCATATTGAGCAGTTGGATGGGCCAGGCTGGGCCTGGGCGGGCCTGGTTTTTTACGCGTGGGCCGGGCCGGGCCAGGCCGAGATCTTCAGGCCCATGCTCATCCCTACTACATATGTATGCTAAGTACCGTAAACCCTATAACCCTATAAATAAAAGGGGGAAGCTAATTATGTGTTTTGCGGTATGTTGCACACAGCACACTAGGCATTAGGCTTAGGCTTAGGCTTACACAGTCCCCAACTAAAATGGGTATTCGCTGCCATAATTGTTTTGCTTGAACAAGGGACTGATTTCGAGAGTGACACAAATGTGCTCGAAGGCGAATGTATCGCATTCAGTTGTCCGTTGCCTTTTATTCTTGTACTAAAGCCCGACTCGGAACCCGGTCACGGACTTGGACGCCGGACAAAACGCTCGTTTACAGCTGTCGGACTATCCACCGGTCTTTTTTTTAGAAATGCGCGCCTACATCCTCCTTTGAACGCTATTTTTGTCGGTACGGTAGAACACAATTCGAAAGAAGCCTCGACGCGACGACCGGCCAGCTCGACAGCGGCACCTCAGCGCTCAGCGAAAGCACTATTATTAAAGAAAAACAAAAATTACGTTCCATTCTACGCTATTGCGCCCAGCAGCAGCGACCAGAACCTTCAAACTCCGCGGCAAGAAACTTCCAAGTACCAAAATAGCGTGCTATCTATCCTCGGACGGACATGCCCTCACCCTCCACTCCCCTCCCCCCCCCCCCCCCCCCCCATACACACACGCACGCACGCACGCACACACGCCTCAAATAATTGACAGCAAGACTCCTCCTCAACTCCGTAGCAGGGATTCTATTCCAGCCAGAGAATTATACTGGACAAACGTAGCATTTCGCGCGTAATGAGCGATCAGGACGCGAGAAAAATGTTTTGTATCGCGAATAACATGGCGATGGCTAATGTGCGTGCCATTGCTTAGTGAAAGCCAAAGCAAAGTCCATCCCCAGAGAAACACCCTCACCCCCAGCGGTGGGGAAGTCGAAACGTAGCGCAGTTTTCCATATGTATACAGCACTCGCCAGACACTGCAAAATTAAAATATTCGATAGAAGTGAGATTTTGGTAATTTGGTGAACATGTCGGAGCAATATCCCAGCGAAAACGCGAAAAATACATTTTGGTAATTTATTATTTTACTATATACACCTTTTTGTACTCACTCTTCATTAGCAAGCTCCAACAGTTCTATTAGACTGGACTGTCGCGAAAAACAGCTGGTGAAACATTATTCTTCAACACTTCTTGTTGGCAGCTCTCTCTCTTCTTCGGAAACGAGACAGCGCAATTCCGCAAAGGTGCTCCCAAATTGACGCACCAAACCTCTCTGATTTGTGTGAATATGTCTGTGAATATGAATATGAATAGGTGGCGTTCAAGGCATGCCTGTAAATCTGTGGTGGGGGTTCCCAGAATTTTTCAAAAAAAATTCATTTGACTATGAACGAAATGTGCTCAAAAACGACTGCATCGCATACACTGTAGATTGCGGTTCCGTTTGAAGAATAACCACGGAGTGAACTATGAAAATCATCAAATACGCTCCGTGAAACAGTCCCATCAATTCTACTCGTCTTTGACGAAAATGTTTACCGAGTGCTAACAATTGGCGACGCAGTTTCAAGTGCTCGTTCATGTGCGCAAGCGTACCCCTTTCGGTTGCAGCTGATGTTTCGCAGTCCAGAAATGACTGCCGAAAAACGAAATGTATTTCTCAGTGTCGCTGTGTCGGTGTCGGACTTGGCACATCTGTGAGGGTTGTCTTGTGGTTTGTGGCGACTTGAGGGCGGGGGGGGGGGCTGCAAGTGTAGTCACTAGTCAGCGGAACGCGTAGAGCGTAGACCATTGCTCCGTTTCCTTGACAACGTTGTCGTATCCATTTAACGGTTTTAACGGTTTTTAGGTTGTTATGTAAAATTATGTAAATACGGTATGTATGTTATGCAAAATGTTAGGTAAATTTTCGGGTGTTCCATCATGCCCTGTACAGCGCGTTGTCCGTTGCTGTCACTGCCAGCGAATTGCATGCTACTTACCGTAAACCCTATAATTTGGCACTCCCTATAGCCACCCCCCGCCCCGCCCCCCTTACAAATACACCACCTCCCGAAACGCCTTTGAGTTTGCGACGACGCCCTATAGGTAAGTTCACCCCTTCTATGGCTCGAATGAAACAATTATAGGGCTTACAGTAATTGATTTGGCGATTATAATATGCGAATTTTGCAAATCCTGCAAAATGGACTAAGTGTTTCGCCCGCCGTTTGTGTTCTAAAGATATAACGCAAGCATTGGTTTCTCGCCGTTTCACGCCGCCGATAAATTTGCAGTGTGGGTGCGAGTGCTGCAGTCCGCAAGAGCTGACGAAAGCACGAACGTATGTAATTAATCGGATGCAGAGTACGAGAAAGTATTTACATTGCATCACAGATTGTCACTGTTGTCCCAGTGGTGAAGCGAGACTGTTTTGACTAGTGATGGCCGACGCAACTGTTATCACTTGTAGAAAGTGCAAATTGAGCAGCAGAAACGGTTTTCTGGTTGCTGTCAGCGCGTGCTGCGTTGGGCATTAGCCATTACGCGGGCGATAAGGCCAAGCTTTATGACTGCGCTTTATCATAACGATAACTTACAGCGACACGTGTACCTTGTAACTGCGCCAGGAAACCCGGTCGGTACTTTAGAGTTGGGTCGCGCACAATTACGCGACGAGTAGTCGGTGGTGACTTTTGCAATGGCTTGTCGTTTCGGTGTCTGCATTCTGACTGTCACTCTCACACTTTTGGGTAGCGCCGACGGCTGCAAGCGCCATCCCACTGCCGGGCCGCCAGCGCAGACGACGCAGCGTAAGCCGTGCAGTGCCATTCATTGCTCGTCTAGAGACTGTGTGCAGAGCCGAATCATCCACAGTTGCGGCAGACGGAGTGACTTGGGGTTGGGGGGGTTGCACCCCCCCCCCCCCCCACCAACCCCGATAAACTTCCGACCCTCAGTTCCAGTCCCAAGCAATTTTCAAGTTTTTCATCCTCTCTAGAATAATTAATGCGTTTTGTCCTTTCCAACACTTTCTTACAAAGAAGAGGAAAATAACTCTATTAAAACTGTTTTCTTTTAGTGCGCACACGTGGAGGTGCATGCCTGACAGTGCGCACACTGGTGATGTTGAATTTGAATTGAATTTCAAATTAAATTTACAGTACAACCCTATGGTACAGGCGCGTAGACACCTTCAGGCTTGCCAATTCAAAGGATTTTGCTGAGCGGAGGAGATGAGTTGCGAACCAGGGCAGAGATCTACGCGTTCGACCCCGTGGGCAGGAGGATGTCCTTGCTGGCCCAGAGTCCCTTCTCCATGGAGGAATTCTCCAACAGCGCTGGCAGCAGTGGCGGCAAGGCGCTCTTCGTCAGCTACCAGCACGACCCCGTCCTCTTCGACGGCTTCGCGTTCCGTCGAGTCAACGAGCCCTTCAAAGTCGTCGCCGACATGAAACGGAGCGCTTTCAAAGGTGGCGCCAGCGTCGGTGAGTGCGCGCGCACTGTGGCACAGTTGTGGTTGACCGCAAAGGCTTGTCTAGGGGAGGGGGGAGGGGGGGGGGGTGAGAAGCGATTACCAGTAGGCGAGGGGCGAAGGGCAAGAGCCCGCTAAAAGCACGCCGATTTTTTTTCTTCCTGCAATTTCCTTACTGCTGTGCTGAAAGTACTCTCACGCAGTGGCGTAGCCAGGATTTGGTTTCGGGAGGGGACACAGATTTCCAACCGTTTAACAGGGTCCCCCTGTTGCGCCGCAGGCGAAAATTTTGAGATTCTGGGCTACTTTCGAGCATTTTGAACCTATTTTGGGCTACTTTCGAGCATTTTGAACCTACTTTGGGCTACTTTTGAGAAATTTCAACCTATTCTGAGCTACTTTCGAGCATTTTTAACCGTACAAGCGAGCTAAGATGCTTTTTCTCTCTTCTTTCACTCGGGCATTTTTGCAACAGGAGGGATCCTGTTGAGAAAACATTTCTTCGGACCGATTTCGGGAGGGGGGATACCCCTCCTCCCTACCCCCCTCCTCTGTCTACGCCACTGCTATCACGTATTTGTATTTGTATTTGTATTTTTGTATTTGCCAACACACGTAACCACATACAACAAAAGTCCGACACATGGCGCGCGACGAAGTGTACATTGTATACATGCAAGAAACCTGGGCGAGAGTACAAACAGCAGCACGGCACAGCACATTGCGCGCGAACAAACAAACGCGCGAGAGTACACACACAGTGCTAACTACATTACATAATGCAGCCACAAGGCGACAGGGCGCGGTACCGCGTACTTCGCGTACTCCGTACAAGCACAGGGCACGCATTTGTACAGACTCTGCTGCCTGCGGAAGATGTGTTGGCGTGGTCAGACGACACTTTTCAGTGATTTACGATCTGGCCACAAGGAATTGAGTGAGATTTTCAGTTTTAAGTCTCGTGTTAAATGTTGACAAAGAGGTTGCATTGACCGTATGAGGCGACAAGGCGTTCCAGGCGGCAACAATTCTGTGAGAGAAGAAGTGGGCGCGATATTGCCTATACTGAGCAGGATGAGCGAGCTTGAAGTTATGTCCTCTTGTTGAGCGCTGAGGGGCGTAAGAAAAATAGTCATCAAACTGGAGACTGACGAGCCTGTGAATAATTTTAGAAAATTGTGTCAGGTCATGATGTAGGCGACGCAGCTCGAGGGTGTCTAACCCAATGGTGTTTAGGCGCTCTTGATAAGACAGGCCTGCCATGTTAGGCAGCTTGCGGGTAAACGCTCTTTGGACCGACTCAATCACGTTAATATTGCCAACAAGTTGAGGATTCCAGATGGACGACGCGTACTCAAGTTGACTGCGCACAAAGGTGCAGAACAAATGCTTCATCAGATTGGTATCCCTGCTGTGAAAGCAATTCAAAATTGCGTTTGCTTTCACCGCTGCTGTTTTGGCGGAACGATTGCAGTGTTCTGTGAAGCGCAGATCTTTGCTCATGATAACCCCTAGATCACGTACATACGGGACCGCTTCTAGCTGTGCATTACCAAGAGAGTAGTCTGCTTTCGGATTGCTTCGTATTCCCAAGTGGAGAATATTGCACTTCTGAACCGCTAACTGCAACTGATTGACCGCGGCCCACTGATAGACGGAGTTCAGCGCATTTTGAAGTGACTGACGCGCATCAGAACTTTTGCATCGGAAATAGAGCTTGCAATCGTCTGCAAACGTGCGCCCCAGTTGCATAAAAAGGTATCAGTATGACTGCTTGCATACTGTCTGACAGTACAATGACACATTGCACTCTAGGCACTGCGTTCTACGTGTGCGGTGGCACGGAAGGCGACAAGTCGAAGTGCTTCATGTTCGACTTCGACAAAGAGAGATGGGGAGAGGTGGCACAGCGGATGCCGACTGGAGTGTCGGGCGCGAAGGTCGTTGGACACGGCAATTACTTGTTCGTCATCAATGGCGCACACGGCGAGTACACCAATGCGACGCTGCGCTTCGACGCCACGACCAGAGTGTGGCAGCAGATGGCCCAGTCGCGCGTGGCCAGGTACAATACAGCTGGAGTTGTCACGGTTCATTCAACAGTTTTTGAATAAGACTGTTTCAATTAAAATAAAAACATGGCTCTCGGCTTTTTTTCTGTAAAAAAAAAGAAGTTTTTGTTAAAAAAAACTTGAAAGGTTGCCATTTTTTCAACTCTATACACACTGATACTGACAGCATTGCGACGAGAAAAGTTGTGTGCATCTTTCTTAGAAGCAACTCGGCCGCAGCGGTGGTGAAACGAGGCAGCAGTGCCTACATTCTCAGTTGTGGCGCCTTCGAGCGCAACGATTGCGAGCTGTACGACATTGACAAGGATGAGTGGACAGTGACTGGCGTACGTGGTGCACGCACGCGCACGCGCGCACGCGCTGACACGCACGCACGGACGCATGCACTGGCACTGGCACGCACGCACGCGCTGACGCGCACGCACGCACGCCGCACCCACGCACGGACTCGATTCAGTCGATGTCTCACAACCGCTCCTACTTTGCCCTGGTGACCTGCGCGGGGCAGACGTTTGCGCTGGGCGGCTTCGACGAAAACAACAGGGTCGTCAACGAAATTGAGCAGTACGACACTGCCACGGGCCAATGGTCGACGCTGGACGCACCACGACTGCCGTCGCCACCGCGCAGCCGCCCTCAAGTCGCCTGCTACGATCCTTGAAGGGGTCCGCCCGCACGCTAGGATGATCGACTAATAGGTAGATGCCGTCAAAACTACGGTGAAAAACGTGGTTGAACCGCTTCTCCTATTCGACTTGAATTGCCTCCTGTTTCACAGCGCCTTCTTCGTTACTTTGTTCTAGATCAGGGGGGGGGGGGGGTGCCACTCCGCGCTTTTATAATGGGCGCGCAAAAAGTGTTTGCGCACTCGCCGCCGCTCGCCAACGCGTCGGCGGATTTGCATCAAAATTGGTGGCTAAGTAGGAAATTTCACGGGCTACAAGATGGCGTTAACAGTTTTTAGCCGCTTTTGGAATTTTCGCGAGAACAGTCGCATTCTTCTGTCGCGGTGTAAAAAGCGCGCTTTACCGTAAATTCATAGCCAGCGTAAAAGTTTTTATTAAAGGCCAAATTTAAAAATCTAAAAGACTAGGTGTTGTGTCGTGAGCCGACTTTTGATACTTCTCTCTTCCAGTATCAAACAACGAGTTCAATTACAGCCAGTTCACAATACGACCTTTAACTATCACTCTTGGCCAGTAATAGTTTCCAGTCGCAGTTCTTATATTCATGGAATGTTCTAATCACAACACTCCTCCTCTTCCCCAAGAAGCCTGACTAGCCCTTTACACCACGTCTTCTTCGCCGAGGTCGTCGTCGTTGAAGTAGTTGCCTGAAGACTTTTGGCAGCTGACAGTCGAGACCTTGTTCTTGTCCCGTCTCCTGCTTCGTTGCCGAATGTCCTTGTCGTCTTCACTACCCAACGAGTCGTCGTTGTCACAGACGCGCTGAAGGTGACCCTTGCTGCCGCACTTGTTGCAGGACAACTTCTTCGCAAAGCAGTCCTGGCGGTCGTGACTTCGACGCCGACTTCCACAGCTCGGGCAATGCAGGCTAATCTTCTTCTTGGCGTCTCTTCTGCTCGTCCCTGGTCGGCTGCGGGTCACGTTCAAGACTTCTGCTCTTCTGAAGTCTTCCCCGTCTCTGTTCGACTTGCGCGCCATTTCCTCTGCCTGGGCATTCGCACTCTCCATGGTTTCGGCGATCTCAACTGCCCTGTTCAACGTCAGCTGAGTCTCGGCCAGCAGGCGCCGTCGGATCTCGTCTGCCCGGAGTCCACAAACCAGTCGGTCTCTGATGGAACGGTCGAGCTGTGTCGCGAATTCGCAGGAGCTGGCCAGCCTCCGCAACTCAGCGACAAACTCGGCGATTGTCTCATCTGACTGCTGGTCTCTTCTGTGGAAACGGTAGCTGTTGGCGACGACGCTTCGCTTCGGCTCGAAGTGGTCGGCCAGACAAGCGACGATTTCTTCCATCGTCAGATCCGCGGCCTTTCTCGGAGAGGCGAGTCCTTCCAGCAGCTTGTACGTCTGCGGGCCCATGACAGTCAGCAGCACCGCGGTCTTCTTCTTGGAGCTGGCGATCTCGTTGGCGAGCAGAAACTGTTCGAACCGCGCGACGTATCGTTGCCACTCCTCCTCCTTGGAGTCGAAAGGCTCGATCGTGCCGATCTGCGCGGCCATCCTTCCTTTCTTCTGCTGCCGCCGCCTAGCTCGCTCGGCGCGTTCGCTCAGTTGCTCGTCGGCCGCTTCTTCCGCTGTTGACGCGCTGGTCTGCGTGTCCTCTTCTGACGACGCAGCCGCTGCCAGCAGGCCTTGGCCTTGTTCTGCCAGGGCAGGAGGAAGTCTGCTGTTTCGAGTTCCGAATCCACAGCAGGTCACGCCACTGTTGTGTCGTGAGCCGACTTTTGATACTTCTCTCTTCCAGTATCAAACAACGAGTTCAATTACAGCCAGTTCACAATACGACCTTTAACTATCACTCTTGGCCAGTAATAGTTTCCAGTCGCAGTTCTTATATTCATGGAATGTTCTAATCACAACACTAGGATTACGGGTATTGCCCTGAAGTTAATTTCATCCCATTATAGCTCCGCTCCATCTCTCACCCGGCCTCTCTCACCCATGGTGGGCCAGGCCCAAAACTGAAAATCCACTTTTTGCGCTGTTTGGTACCAAAACTTTGGACGTCCATTTCTAAACAAAAAATTGTTCAAATTAAGTGAAATGTGGGTTACCTATAACCGCCTCGACGTCCTCTTTCGAATGCCGCATCGTGCGCGCCGCTGCGACCTACGGTTCGGCCGCACGGCGCCGATAAGCGATCTCCAGTGCCAAAATTGGTCAAAAATGCAAATCTTCTGAGTTCAGTTTCTCAGCGCTGTTATCGGCGCCGTGCGGCCGAACCGTAGGTCGCAGCGGCGCGCACGATGCGGCATTCGAAAGAGGACGTCGAGGCGGTTATAGGTAACCCACATTTCACTTAATTTGAACAATTTTTTGTTTAGAAATGGACGTCCAAAGTTTTGGTACCAAACGGCGCAAAAAGTGGATTTTCAGTTTTGGGCCTGGCCTGGCCCGCCATGGGTGAGAGAGGCCGGGTGAGAGATGGAGCGGAGCTATAATGGGATGAAATTAACTTCAGGGCAATACCCGTAATCCTAGTCTTTTAGATTTTTAAATTTGGCCTTTAATAAAAACTTTTACGCTGGCTATAAATTTACGGTAAAGCGCGCTTTTTACACCACGACAGAAGAATGCGACTGTTCTCGCGAAAATTCCAAAAGCGGCTAAAAACTGTTAACGCCATCTTGTAGCCCGTGAAATTTCCTACTTAGCCACCAATTTTGATGCAAATCCGCCAGCGCGTTGGCGAGCGGCGGCGAGTGCGCAAAAACTTTTCGCACAAAACGGCGGAGTGGCACCCCCCCCCCCCCCTGTTCTAGATGGATTCGCTTTTCGGATTTGGGGAAAGATGACTGTCATTCCTAGTGCTCCACAGTGCACAGCGCTTGTTGTGCCTGGACTTGGATTCCAAGGGGTGCAGAAACGGACGTCTCTGCACGCGCACGCGCGAACGCACGCAAGCACGCATAGACGCACGCACGCACGCGCACACACAGCACGTGTGCGAGTACGTGCTATTCCGTGTGACGGACAGAAATAATACCCCGCCTAATTTCTTTGACGTGAACCACGCGTCAACTAATTAACAGAAAAAGAGAGACAAGACTGACTGCAGTCGACTTCTAGCCAGAGGATATTATTGGGCGAATGAAGCATTTCGTACGTAATGAGCGACCAGCGCACTCATGCAAAGCCAAAAGTGTTTTGTATCGCGAGTAAAAGGGCGGTTCGACTAATCCGTGACATTGCTTGGTGAGTGTCCGAATCCCTTTCCCAGAGAAACAAAGTATAGCAGCCACCCTCCCCCACTCCCCAGCGGTGGGAAAGCCGAGAAGTCGAAACGCACGTAGCGCAGTCTTTTACATACAGTACTCGTCAGACATTGCAAAATCAATGCGTTAACATATTCGATAGAAGTCACTTTTTTGGCACTTTTTTGGTCTTACACACCGCTTTATGCACCTAACCTTCATTAAAGAAGCAGCACTAACAATTACATTGGACTTGGTCTCGTAAAAACAGCCGGCGCAACATTATTGTTCCATTCGTTTAAATCCTTGGCACAAATTGCGCAAATGTTTCACTACAAAATATACTAATCTGCATGTGGTAATGCGTATACCTACGTCGTTCTCGTGTGGAAGCCAGTTGAATTGCAGTTCCGCGTGTGGACTGAGTTAAGGGGCAACTTGAAATTTTACGAATAAAATTTACTTTAAACTTTTACTTTCTTCTTCTTTTGCTTCCTGGAGGGACCATAGGGACCGGAGAGGGACGTCTCGGCACCAGCTCACATGGGGCCAGCCAGCCAACCACAAATCCTGGAGAGCCAGCCCCCCTCCCCCCTTCCACAGGATGGGGCTGACAGCGTTTCTTCTCTCACTAGCTGCGGTCAGCTACGGTTCCTCCCGTGGCAGGTCACTATCGCATCCGTCGCGCAGTTTCGACATCGGTACACACAGAACGGTCGCGTAGCACAAAGACAGCTACACACGCACACGCGCTCACCGCCACTGAACACGACCTTAGTAAAGCGCTGAAGAATACCGTAAGCCAGCCTCCTCGAGCTACAGTAAGCCGTCGTCACCCGCCCTTCCTCTACCGTAACCGCACCCAATAAGCGTCCCAATAAATCAGGCAACACTTTTTTGTACCTGGGCGCTTATTAGATGGGCAGCGCAACTGCCACAATAAGAATATCAGTTGCGCAATTTTATTTTAAAAATTAGCAACCTTTTCTATTAAAGAAGAAATTCATGTAATTGCGCAACCCCGATCAGACACCGCATACAATAACTTACTCCAGCACACGCGAGTCCTAGCCAGTAGCGTGCTTGTTTGTCCACAATTCTCCTCTCTGCCCACTTAATGGGTTCGGCTGAATTGCTGGTGGGGGCGTGGCCTCACTGCTTAGTCTCTCTACTGCGCTGTTGCTACTACCGTACAACACCATCTGTTCTGCGAGAGGGTGGGACAATTTACACACCATCAGCCAATGAGTGGGCGTGTCTGGGCGGTGGGCGTGGCCTGGGCCAAGACACAGAGCCAAGCAGCCAATGAAGACAGGAGGGCGGGGAAGGGGGCGTGGCAGAGAACAGATCGGGTACGGTAGGGGGCGTGGTCTCAGGCGTAGACCTTGGCAAGCGCGTCTGCGCCAGCGGAGCCAATGACTCCGCGAGATGGGTGGAAGGCCACCGATGTGACGCCCTCCGACCACTTTGTGCGGTGCGCCTGCAATGACAACGGACGAATGGGGAAGCCAGACCTCAGAGAAAAGTCGGTGCAACACGTCATGCGCGCGCAGGCACGCACAGACGAGCGCACGCACGCTGCAACGCCCCTTCACACACACACGCACACACACACACAGACACACACACACACACACACACACACATCGACTATTGTAGATGGAAAAGAACACAGTGCGTTCCATCGTTTGTAAACCATTCGACACCCACCGTAATCTCTTGGAGGCAGAGACGTCGCTCGATGCTCCACAGACGGACGCTGCCGTCGTTGGAGCCGCTGCAACGGATGCTTTTTGGCTGACATAGCACGCACGCACGAACAGACACGATGTTACAACATGCACGCACAGCGGAAAGCACGATAAAAGGAAAACAACAATATCAAAAACCCACAAACAGGTTTAGACCGCGCACCTCAGCAGATAGAGTCCATTGGGGTCGACGGCGAGCGACGTCACCGCAGCCACGTGGGCCGTCGTCGCCTGCACCAGCTGGCCTGAACATCGGTGTATACCGTAGTAGGCTATAGCTGCAATAAGAACCCCCCCCCAAAATTCCAAACCGGTGTTGTTGTCAAAGTAGCGGATAAGCTTGTCCTCGCTGGCGACAATGGTCAACGGCATGGTGGGGTGGCTGAGCACGCGCGTGATCCTACCTCCCAGGGGGCTGTCTAAAAGGGAAAAAAAGCGAAATGAAAAAATCGTCGCGGTCCGGATTCGAACCGTGGGCGTCGAAGTCGAACGTGAGAACGGTACGCCCGGTCTCGAGGTCCAACACCCCAGCGGTGCCGGGGTTGTCGTACGCAGTGAGAATCTGAACAGCAAACGCTATTCGCTAACAGCATTTACTATAAGGTATCATTGAAAATTACGAAAAAATCAACACCCAACTAACCAAGCATAAGCTCTTCGGACTTTTAAAAGCCACGCGAAACGTTTTTTTTTGCAAGAGCCGACAAAGTGAGCAATGCACGAGAAGACGCTATTTGTTGGAAATCTGCATTGTTTGAGGAAATCATACGGGATTTCTAACGCGAAACGCACGACTCATGTGTGTATGCAGCGCACTACACTCTACACTGTGTGCATAACGGCGAACTAAACTAAACCACAATCGGCCTTCAGCACACAGTCAGTCACATATACATTGCCCAATACTACGTCACGTTACGTAGTGTGCCTGCTGTATTGCGGCTTTCCGCTTATGAGTGCGCGTTAATTTGTAAGGCAAACAGATGATGCAAGAGGGTGCACCCACTGAGATCCGCTAGTGACACAAAGAAGACCGCAACAACCAATGTACCTGCATGGGTTCGGAGCTGACGAAGTCGACCGAGGTCGGTGTCTGACCCGCGCGCGCCGCTCCATAGGTCTGCAGCAGCGGCGAGGACGCGCCCCCGCTCTCAGCGTTGCCTGCGATTGATTTGACACAGTGATCCGATTGATCAACACCCATCGATCGATCAACACAGCACGCGCCCACTGGGATCGAGGGCGGCCATACTGAGGCTATCTCCGAACAAATCTCCAACCACACATCACACCTATAAATTGGTGTCTACCCTTTTGGGGTTGGGGGGGTGGGTAGTAGAAGTAAATAATTTCCTCTGAGGAAGGGGGGGAGGGGGCTCGCGTACCGGGCTGCCACAGTCTGACGGTGCCGTCGGCGGAGGCGGAGAGGAGTCGGCTGTCGGAGGCGTGCAGCGCCACCGCCCACACCGCGTCCGTGTGCCCCACCAGAGTCTCCAGCTCCAGACGACTGTCTGCAAGAAGCGCGCATCGGATTTGGAACACGTGCTGTGCGCGCGTGCGTGCATGCCAGTGCGTGCGTGTGCGAGCGTGCATGAGTCCGTGCATGTGCGTGCGTGCGTGCATTGTCTGTACGTACAGGCGTACATACCGTAGCGATCGGAGGGGTCGGTGTGGGCGGCGGGCAGCTGCCAGACTTTGACGGCCCCGTCCCGTCCGCCCGTGAAAATCTGCTCCCCCGTCGGCGCCAGATCCAACGTCAGAATAGAGCCGCTAGAAAAAATCTATTGAAAATAACATTACAATTTTCGCCACGAAAAATTGCAATACGATGATTAGTTGTGGGCGGGTCGCACAATACAGACAATAATATTGAAAAAAAACGGAAATACTATTAATACCAATAATAAATGCTGCACATCGACTACACATAGAACTGAGACGGTCCTTTTCACAGTGTCGTTTACGGACTGTTACGGACGGACGTAATGGGGTTATGTATGGGGTTGTTTTGGTATGCGCTGCTCATTGGCCCATTGGAACTATAAAGATCTCAATTTTTTCTAAGTTTTTCAAGTCAACTAAAGTTGTTGGTTTTTTATTTGACATAGGAGCCGCATTGGTGCCAAATACATCTACGCCATTTAGTGTGCGCTCAGCGTTTGTGCGTAGACGGAAACAAATAAATAAATAAATAAATAAATAAATAAATAAATCACACTCACTAACCGATGTCCCCTGAACGTGTGGAGGGGTTCGAGGTCGGCAGCGGCGCTGAGGGTCTTGTCCGCCTCCTGGGGCTGCTGCTGCGCGCGACCGCCCAGACTCCACACCTTGCACGTGCCGTCCTCTGAGCAAGACAATGCGCCGCCGCATTGGCGCGCGCGAACACCGACAGACGCATATACGCACATCGAGTGTTTAAAGTGAGTTTTTTTTTGTAAGACAAATCGATTAAACCCCCCTCCCCAAACGGCCATTCCACCAGTCAGTCGTGGCCCACACAGCCCACAACAACGTGGTTGACCACGCTCACACGCAAGCGCACACATACGTACATGGACGCAGTGCGCGCGCGCGCGCGCACACACACGCACGCACACGCACACGCACGCACGCACACACGCACGCACGCACGCACGCACGCACACACACACACACAATGCACACGTTGTTTTCGTGCAACTCTCTCCAATCTGAACCTTCCCCCCAATTTCATCCCCAGACTTTTACCAGGGATGTCGCTTTTCTGAGCCCCTCCCTCCATTTTTCTGCGCGTTTTTTCAACTGCTTTTTTGGAAAAAAAGTCGACCGCTAGAAAGCACTCCATTTTGGACGCTCGAACGTTGCACGTTTTCATTCGCCCCTTCCAGACAGCGCGCACGCACAACTGGCATCAATGTCCACGGTTCCGTTTCGATTTATGCCACAAATTCTAATTTTAAAAAAATTCAATAATTCAAAAAATACACCAACCCGACGCGGTGACGAGCAGATTGTCGACTGGGTGGAACTGCATGGCGGTGACCACATCCCAATGACTCTTCAGCGTGTACTTCAACTGCCACTTCTTCACCGCCGACTCCGCACCCAGCAACTAAACGATCGCAAATGCCGCGTTGGATTTCGATGGACTTTCTCGTGCGGTCGCCGCCCTAGATTATAGATGGCGTTCTCCCGAATGTCGGTGGAAATGAAAACGAATGGATAGTCGTTTGAAACTTTGAACTCTATTGAAACGAGCAACACGGCAGGGGATGTTATAGGGCGAGAGTAGCATTCCGTACGCACTAAACCATCAGTAGACGCACGAACGCACGCGCACACTCCAAAAAAAAACGTTTCGATTTGAGTCTAACATGCCGTGCAATGAATTAGTCGGTTGATCTGATGTGTTAGAAATAAACGGTTTCGAATTTTCACATGACGTGTTCGCTACCCTCCCTACCCAGACCCGCTCGAATAAAGTTAAAGGACGCAGTGTCAGTTACGCAAAAAACGCCACAAAAAATGCAAAAAAAAAATAGAGAAGCATTCGCGCACCATGCCCTCGACGCCCTCGTCCATGCCGATGTCGACGTCGCTCTTGAAGTCGGCCAGCGTCTCCAAGAGGTTGCCTGCAACAGTGCTGGTCTGTGCGTGCGTGCTTGTACGTGTCATACCTGTAACAGGGGCGGGGGGGGGGGGGGGGGGGTTGGGGCCCCCAGCATTTTCCCAGGGGATTTTCACTCTGTCTGAAACGATAAAAGTGAGTAAATGTTGGTGTATTTCAGTGCTTTTCAGTGTCATATGACCATTAAACAGCTAAATAACACTGTTTAGACCCTGTTTGTACCCATTTTGACCAAAAAGTACCAGTGTATATCTCAAAAAATAGCCAGCTACCGCCGCCCCCCCCCCACTTTTTGTTCCAGACACCCCGGGGGGTTTGAGGTCATGTCGCTCGCGGGTGACAGGACGGGCGTTAAACGTAACCATAACTTCCACCAAAAAAGACTACTCAAATCCCAACAAACAATACTGCACAAATTATGACCCCTAATATGTGACCACTTTCTCAGTGCGGATTATTGAATCTTTGATCGCCTATAACTTTTGATTGCCTGAACGGATTTTGGCGCGTTATGGCGCAAAAGAACCGCCTTCTTCTGAGGAATCCAAGGAGCCATAGCGCGTTTTCGTATTCTCGCGCGTTAATGGTAAACTCCAGAAAATGTTTCGAAAAAGTGGTAATTTTTTTTTTCATGTTCTCTACCCAGTTTTTGGACCACCGCTCGCTAGAGCCCCAACCAATCGGGATGAAACTTGGTGTGCCTATCCAGTCCCTGGCAACAACTTTGCACTCTAAAGGATTAGTTTGTACGTCTTACCGATCAGGAGATATTGCGGATTTTTACCAATTATCGATTTTTTACCTTGGACATCTGGAGGCTTTTCAAAGCATTCTACAATGGGGGACAACAACACAAATGCTGAGCACCTCTGTTGGCAAGCAGCCTTCATACCTATATGCTACTACATACTGTTGAAAGAAAATTACATAGTCCCAGGCTCATATGTTGTATGAGATCCACTGTTTCAGACTGCCGACACAAGCAGAACATGTGCATGATTGACATGTTTTGCAGTGTGGGGGAGCGACTGGTTAGAAGGAGAATATGCTAAGTGGAGAAATGTTACAAAGTATCGCTAGGAGCCATTAAGGACTAGAGACACTGATCCAAGAAGAATGAGAATGATCGATGGAGTAGGGAAATGGGTGGCCCATGATCCTATTGAGGACTCATTCATGCACAACACTGGGCCTTTCTATCAGAACACTAGTAGGACCAGGCACTAGGATTGAGGATGGATGGCACTGGGGCCTTGAACGAGTTGGTGCCTGGCAAAAAGCGACAAGTGAATAGAAGGAGAATATGCTAACTGGAGAAACGTTACAAAGTATCACTTCTGCTAGGAGCCATTTAGGACTAGACACCAATCTAGGAGCAATGAATAGGATTGCTAGATCATATAAGCCCAACGAGCAAAGCCCAACATTATCATACCGATAGTCACTACATGATGTAAACCTGTCAAATTTGGACTAGCGTCTAGGCATCCTTAATGCGCGCGTGCGTGCGTGCATGCGTTCGTGCGTTTATGGTTATGATCACCTTTTGTCTTATGAAAAAACACTGTATTAAGGAAAAATTTGCAGGTGGCTGCAAAAAAAAGGTGAATATGTGACGCTCCTGTGTTGAAGTCCAGTTTGAAAAAGAGCAGTATTATGGCATGCCCCTCTGATTTCTGGCCACTTCAAAATTGTAGCTGATCAACTTCAGCTTGAACAAACCATGTATACAATCCGAACCAAACGCAGCAACACGTCACATATTTGGCGTTTTTTGTGTGAGCCATGTCACTCAGTAAAGCCAAAGCACAAACGTCCATCAACTCATATCTCTTCTCTAACAAGACGTTATTATTGCTCATTACCATGAACCTGACACTGCCAGCAATGTCCTGCAGTGCTAAAATTTGTTACATGTGGGTTGGTGACGATGTACAGTTGGTGATGTGTAGGCGAGACATACAATACGTACTACGATCCTGCTCCATTCCCTTCTGGCATTACACCCAATGACGAACTGTTCATCCAACATTATTTGTGTTGTGCCCCCAGCCATTTGTGTAATACCCTAATGCGTGCCTGTATGCTGCGTGCATGCGTGTGTGCTGCGTGCATGCGTGTGTGCTGCGTGCGTGCGTGCGTGCATGGGCGCGTGCACGCGAGCATGCATACGTGTGCATGTGCTTATTTCTCGCATTCAATCTGTGTAAAATGTCAGCCAGTTCCAGTCGCCGGTATTTTCGCTGCACATTTCCATTGTGGGCGAACACAAAAAACGCCAAATATGTGACGTGTTGCTGCGTTTGGTTCGGATTGTATACATGGTTTGTTCAAGCTGAAGTTGATCAGCTACAATTTTGAAGTGGCCAGAAAACAGAGGGGCATGCCTTAATACCGCTCTTTTTCAAACTGGACTTCAACACAGGAGCGTCACATATTCACCTTTTTTTTGCAGCCACCTGCAAATTTTTCCTTAATTAAATTTACAATTACAAAAGTAGCAGTAGGGCAGTGTGTAACGTCGGTTATACGCACGCTCACACACTTCTACGTCTATGGCCACCAAACGGGTTTCTTACGGTACATAGATGCGTCCAAATACCGTACCCAGTTCGTGGGCGTTCTTGTCGACGCGTTGTTTCTTGTCCGAGTCATAGCTGTGCGACAGCTCGCCATCGGAAGACGAGCCGCTGCCGCCGCCCCCCTCGCTGTGCTTCTTCTTGCGCTCGTCCTGCTCCCGTCTGCCATTAATTATAGTAATTACAACAGAATAATGAATTAATACAATTTACGGGAGCGTCTGCTAAAGAGAGTCGGTCTTGAAACGGACGAACACCCCCCCCCCCCGCGCATAACTGAAACTGCGGGTGGGCGGGGGCGCTTAGGGTAATAGTCGCAAGTCAACCTCTGAATTTTTCGAAGTGCTTTCAAATCGTCCGAAATGACAAAAGTGACTGTTTTTTGTCCTTTCAAATGTTTGTGACCAAAAACAGTCAAATAACGCAATAGTGACCACATTTACTCCCAAATGTGCCAATGCTGACGCTATTTTGGTGGCAACAGCGCATCGGAAATTCCTAGCGGCGGTGCACGTTGTAGGGAACAATCACACAAGTACAATGTATAAACATATGGCTCCCCTGTCGGAAGAAAATAATAACAAACCAGCAGACCGGTCCAACACTTACGGAGCAAGCGTAGCATTTGCGTTAGGCTTCTGACAGAAAAATCACTATTGTTTTATTTTGATAAAGACGATATTCAAACAAAAAATAAAAATCCTAAACGCACTGAAAGGCGTCGATCTTCTGCTGCATGGCCTTCTCGTCGTGTCGCCACGCAGAGGTGGCGGACTGGAAGGATGTGACATTCGATAAATACTTCAATAAGTTTAATAAATGATAGCGCATTTTTAGAAACAAAAACTAAAATAAAATAAAACTTCGCACTCACTTTCGCTTTGGTGGCATCGATCTGCGTCACATCCTCCTCGTCATCGCTGAACAGCACAAATCCGTTAGGGAATACCTCAAATAAACAAATTAATTGTTAGAATTAATTGAAAAATGTTTCACACTCTAGCAAAATGGGGGTCCTCTAATCATCTACGCAATTACCTTGACCTGCACCACTCGACTAATCTTTGATTCCAATTCTTAAAGGTGGGGATATAAATGGGTAGAGTCAATAAAAATCAATAAATCGCTACCTTCTGCTGTGACCCTCTTCGTGCTGCAGAAAGTCGAAGGTATTCGCCACGAGTCGCTCGTCGTCGGCTGCCGCGTCAGCCGGTGGCGCCGCCTCAATTGGCTCGCTAAACATCATTTTTCTCTATTTTTTAAGATTAATTTCAAACATATTCATTTAAATTTATTTACAGACAGACCGACAGAAAACTGTTGGGCGTTGAGCATCAGTCGCACTTACAAGAAAAATCATGCAAAACACACATTATACAAATACAATAATCTAAATAAATAAATAAATATAAAACCAACGATTTCTGCACTTTCGTTTGTTCTTCCGGTGGCTGTTCGGCTGTTTCGGACGCAGAACCTAAACGCAGTACTAAATAAACATAGACTAAAATGTCAAAACTGATCGATGGTCAACACTAATAACTAACAAAACATCGCCAGACGACCTAGGTTGTTGAAGGCAATAAGGCACACTCAAGAGCACTAAAAAACTGTTTCAGACTAATTTGATCATGAGAGGGACTGATTTTCCAGGTTCACTGCAGCAAAGCAAAAAGGTGTCGCGCTATAGTAATGCAGACGCAAGTAATGCCCTGCCACGTTAAATGGTGCAAAGGCTTCGTTTAGGGTTAGGCTTTGGCTTAGGCTTAAAACTTGGGCATCAAATTAGGACGTTTCGCTTAGGCTCATGCTTAGACTTCCACTTAGGAGGATGTTTATGCTTAGGCTTCGAATTAGGCTTAGGCATAGATTTAGGCCTGAACATAGGCTTAGGCTTTGACTAAATGCTGCACGAGGGCATTCGTCGCATTGTCGTTGTAAACGGGAGCCATGTCTTCAGCAGCCACCAGCGATTTTTGCTCAAAAACCAAGAAATTCAAGGCTTCAGTGGGCAAAGTTTTGCTCGTGTGCACCATTTAGGCGTAATCTTACCAGCAATGGCAACCGTTTTGTAAGCGAAAAATCTTATGCCCTGGACAGCTTCTGTAAGGGTTTAAGGGTCAGCTTTTATATGGAAATCGTAAATTACAGTACCCTGCAGCGCTTTGGCCTTGAAGGAGCGCACGTCCAACACCGCCTCGCCATAGCCAATCTCCGCCAGATACCTGCAAGACGTGGTGCGCGTTCTTGCCTCTTCGGCTCAAGCACGCACGCACGCACGGGCGCACGCGCACGCGCGCGCGCGCGCGCACACACGCAGAACAATAAATGTTACACGACGGGTTCATATCGTAATGGAGGGAGCCTACCAGCAGTGAACAGAAGAAAGAAGAATGGGCTTTGGCGCACGCGCACATACGAATGCACGCACGCACGCACGCACGCACGCACGCACGCACGCACGCACGCACGCACTGACTTCCTGAGCAACTGTCGTCCCTGTCGCCAACTGTGCTGTTCCCCCTCCCCGCCTCTCTACCGCGTCAGTATCCAGAGGCACGTGGTCTGCAAGATTCATTTTAATTGAATAAAAAAACTAAAAATAAAATTCGTCTAAAAAATGTCATGAAAACTTTGCTGCGGTCGCGACATTGCAACAAAAAAGACTGTACGGGAACGTTTACAGTGATATTTTTAACAACTATTACGGAGAACTCGCAAATAAATTTTGACGAGTCAAAACGAATTTTACCTTCCGGAATCTCCAACTCTGGCTGTGCGTCGGCTCCGCGCAATTTTCTGAATTTCTGACAAATTAAATGAGTTAAGTCATAACTCGACGTCTACGCAAAAAACTCGACTTGGCATAGCGCAAATATAGTAGAGCAAGAGAGATTTTTTGTTTATTAAACAACAATATTGTAATTTATTTCCAGCCTACCTTTCCTGTCTCAAAGCATACTCCAGCATCTTGATACGTCGCACCAAATCGGCCTTTAGATTTTCCTGGCCAGCCCGTTCGCCTTGCAGAAAACTTATCCGGGCCTAAGAACAAAATTCAATTAATTGGCATATCTCAAAGCTACCTATATTTACCAACGGGCTTTTCCAAAAGAAAAGCTTGCACATGTTTCGCATCCAATACATAACAACTCGCAGAGATAGATCAACTAATAATGGGAGAGAAGGTGAGAGATAAACTAATAACAATAATAATCAACTAACGATATACGCTGTCTGTTTGCGAAATTGTTTTGGCCACTGCGTCGGGTTTAGGTGGTCTGCCCTACGTCTCTCCCCCTCCCCTCTCCCTCCACCCATAGGCTAGGCACTAGCCGATCCAGACGAGGGGGGGAGGGGGGTCTCCCCCTCCTGTCAGCTCAGATTTTTTTTGGGGGGGGGGGAGGGGGGGCGGAGATCGGGGAGAGAAGCAAGAAAGAAGGGCGAGCACAAGGGGAAATAGGCAGATTTTTACGTTTTCCTTGGATTTAGGCACTCAAAAGCGCAACATTTTCGACTGCGGCGCTGTCGTTCTCTTACAACTCGCGTTTAATTCGTAAGGGAACTAAAAAATCCCGTCATTTTTGTCTATTGCATAGTAGTGTAGTTTCTGCGGCGAAAATTTACCTTCTCCCCCCTCTGTCAGAAAATCCTGGATCCGCCAGTGCTCCATAGGAGCAAGCATCGGGAGGGGGGGGGGAGGAAGGCGCTGACCGCAACCAAAGACCTTTCTCGGCTCAAACGTGAGTTGCAAGAGCACGACAACGCCGCAGGCGAAAATTTCGCGCTTTTGAGTTCCTTAATTAAAAAAAAAAAAAGCGTTAAAATCTGCAAGCTACGCCCCTATGCTTGTCCTTCTTTCCTTCCTCTCCCCCCTGAGCTCTCCCCATAGGCGTAGATTGGGTCGAAAGCCAGGGGGGGGTGGGGGGTTTCGAGGGGAAGGGGGTGTATCGCCATCCCGCCGGGATAAAGAAAAGTTTGGAGGAGGGGTGGTCGAAGCGGAAGATTTCGCACCAAAATAGCGCGTACATAAATTGGTGCTTTTCGATCGAAAATGCGTCAAAACAATGCCTAAATAGCACTTTTTAAGCGTTTTTGGGTACACTACACTGAAAAAGGACACAAAAACACGCCTATTTGCCCAATTTTTTCAATAATGAGTCGAGAGAGGGTTTCCCGCAACTTATCCGGGATGGCGATGGCCAGTGGGGGGGGGGGGTTGCTCCCGCAAAAAAAACGGGACGGCTATAGCCAGTGGGGGGGGGGGTGAAACCCCCCCCCCCCTACACCCCCTGAGCCCACGTTTGATGGTAGCACGTTGAACAAGTTTCAGGGCCTAAGCGAGGCCGAAGCCTAAGCAAAACAAAACCCTGAGCCTAATTGGCCCTAAGCAAAGCCTAAATCGAGTCAGTGATAGGAGGGCTGTTTAGATCGGCATTGGTGTGGTGCCCTACCTACAACAACAGTGCAACGCGCATGTGCATGTCGTCACACGCGCAACGAACGACCAATAAAATGTTCGGATAGTGTTGGTTGCCGATGCTTCCATAAAAACCACAAAACACGTTGGCTTGGACCCCAGTTCTCCTTTTGGTGGACCCCAAAAAGTATTGCACCTTCCGGCGTGCATAGAACAGTAAAATAAATATCTAGTAAAACAAGTAAAATAAAAGTAAAAATAAAATAAATAGTAAATCTAAATAAAGAACCTTGAGCTCGGCGCGTTCCATGTCCCACTCGGCCCTTTCCATCTCAAAGCGGCTCCATTCGTGTTGGATAAAATGCAGCGCTCCCGGCATCGTGTATTGCGGCCTAGACTTCTGATCCTGGGGAAGGGGATCATCTAAAACAAAATAAAAATAATAATAAATTTGATTGTATTTTAAACAAAATTGACACAAAAAAAACAGACCAACGTCGCCCTCGATTCCGGCAGCGTTGACCGGGAGGTCGTCTGCCGACGAATTGATGTTCACCATATTTTTTTTTAAATTTAATTGTAAATCAATTATCGTGTGTACGCGAA
>JASAMY010003113.1:0-60918 GCA_030248085.1 Paralinhomoeus sp. GSCO2_6 | reverse complement strand
ACGGAAGGCAGACGCAACAGAGGCACTGCACGATCTGCTGTGTTGCATCACGCAACACAGCAACTGCACGTGCAACACATGCACAACACAACACTTGCAGCACATGCAGCTTGCATGTCTCAATTACCGCAGCTGCTGTTGGGTTGAAGCTTGCAGTGCGGAATGTCCAAGTGCTTACTGTCTTGGTGCACTGTTCAATGATCATTGCTGGCCTTCAACTGCACATTCTCAATACTGCCAATATTTTATCTCTATTGCAACATTAATCCTAAACCACTTCTAGTCATTTTACAGCAGGTGTCCTGAGTTGCGGCTAGTCCTATTGTGTACGTAGGTGTGAAAAGCGTGGCAGCGGGTACAGTCGACCACCCTCTGCTGAATTTGCTCAGCGCTGAGGAAGTCTCCCACGACCTCTTCAAGTTGTTTCTTTTACACTTAAAATTATAGAAGATAGTAAATAAATATGAAAATCTCTACCTTAGGTCCTTCCGCAACGTCGCCGGGCTCGTGGGGCGCCCTACTGTCTACGGTGGGCAAGTGCGTGTCAGTGATGGCTGTGCCAATATACAATATTGGTGCAATTTTGCGTTTACTACTGGGACTATAGGCGACTCTCAGCCCCTCCCCCCGCACACCCTGATTACTACTACTACTGTATGCTATGTACACAATTAGCTACTCACCAATGATTCTCTTGCCTGTAACAACAGCAGTGGACTTTGTAGTGTGTCACTCACGCATGTTTGCCTATGCCGCAAGTAACATCCGACTATACACAGTTGCCACTCTTCTGGCTGGTGGTGCATACGCTACACGTTGCAGCTTCTCGCACAGTCGATGGCCGTCGCACTGCGTTCTGCCGACGCGGATTCGCGCGTCTTGAGTATCCAGTGCAATTTCATTAGTCCGGGTGCGGTATAGGCTCGCGTGTTGCGCATGCTACGGATTCGTTGACTCGTTGCGCCTGCAGGTGACGTGAGCCATGCGCTGTTCTATGACGTGGAGCGCGTCTTCGACGGTCGCTCGCTGGCAAACAGACTCGTCAGAGTCACACAGCGAGAACAGCTCATAGCCAGATTTGCGTGGCCAAGGACAAGCCCAATGATGTGGTCATGTTTCGCGACCCGATGCCCGTGGTCAGTTTTTTGCGCCTCATGACTTCCACCAACCACCAACGCCATAGCCATCCTGGCAGCGCGTGCACGAACCTATGCCCTAGCTGAGCGGACCCACGACCGGTGGAGGGAGGCTGCAACCCCCCCCCCCCCCCCCCCCCCACCTCTTCACGGCCTTCGATGCGTATCGAACCTTGAGCCAAAATGTGCCAAGAGCAGTGGCGTAGCCAAGGGAGAGGGTAGTGGGGGTATACCCCTCCCCGAGATGGTGTGAAGCCAAAAAAATGCAACAGGTCCACCCTGTTGCAAAAATGCCCGGGCGAAAGAAGAGAGTGAGAAAGCATTTTAGCTCGCTTGTAAGGTTAAAAATGCCCGAAAGTAGCGCAAAATAGGTTAAATTTTTTCAAAAGTAGCCCAAAATAGATTCAAAATGCTCGAAAGTAGCCCAAAATCTCAAAATTTTTGCCTGCGGCGCAACAGGGGGACCCTGTTAAAAGTTTGAAATCTGTACCCCCTCAAGAAACCAAATCCTGGCTACGCCACTGGCCAAGAGGGGTCGAGCAGCGAGATCCGGATATCAGAGCTGGCCAAATCGTAAAATCGGTTCCACATCTATGTAGACGATCGACTTCGTTCATTAGTCTGTGTGTGTGTGTGTGTGTGTGTGTGTGTGTGTGTGTGTGTGTGTGTGTGTGTGTGTGTGTGTGTGTGTGTGTGTGTGTGTGTGTGTGTGTGTGCGCGTGTGCGTGTATGCGATGTTAGGTGTTGTGAGATATCTTTACGAATAATTCCATCAAACCACGCATTTGTGTTTAGGTCGCGCAGCCGGAATCGCTGCTGGAGGCGCGGTCAGTGGTTTCTGGTTCCTTTCATTTTACCTTGCTTTGTTGCTTTTCCTACAACGATTTTGCGTCCCATTGCAGCGTGCTACTCGCGGAGCAGCTCGGCCGCACCGACATGTCGCGGCTGCAGCGACAGCAGCTGCAACTGCGTCTGGATAACTCGCAGAGTTGTTTCGACGTGCGGCCAGTCGAGCCTGAGCGCTGGCTCGGGATTGACAAAACTGATCCCGGTTTGACGACCTGGTTTAGGACGAGTGAGGATTTGGGTGCGCGCTTGCCATAGCCTATCACGCACAACCTCCCCATGGCGCTGACACGTTGTAGGAGACGACGGCATTGATCAGAACCTCCGCGCCGCTATCTTCTTTAGCGACATTGCTATGGTGGAAACAGCCGTAAAGGCGGTGACAAACTTCGGCCTAATGCCTAGTAGGTACGCTCACGCAAGCATGCCTGAAGCGTACGCGCGTGTTTCGTTCCAGCGCAAGTACTGTCCGTCGACTATTCGGGCTGGTTCCATCCGCAGGCGAAGTTTCTTGTGTCGGACTACTCGTTGTTTCGGGCGCACGCGTCGTCCGGTGCGTTTGCTGCTCGTTTGCGCTGAATTTTTCGGCGCTGTTGCGCCGCACAGCGTGCGTGGGTGTGTGTGTGTATATGTATGTCTATGCGTTCAGTGTCGTCTAGCCGCTGCTTGGTGCGTGCGTCGATTTGGACTCGGGAGGGCGATCTAGCCATCACGGCTACGCAGCAGCTCCTCTTGCGGACGCAGCCGGTGTAACGCGGGGCTCTGCGACTCTCCCTTCCAGTCAGAGTCTACCGCTGATCTGCTCCCCTAGTCTCATCTTGAGCATTGTGATTACTCCTACGCCGCCAATTTCAGTGCTATTTCGTGCACCGGATGGAATGATTTATTGCGCAGTCTAGCGGAGCGGAAACGTCACTTTGGCGTCAACACGCTAACAGGACACACACGCACCAGGGGCACTATCATTTCAACCTTGGCTTACCCGAGGGAACTACTGGAGGGGGGCTCTATACTTTCAAGCTACAAATTTGAAATGGCAATGCTAATTTCGCTGTCAAAATTGACGATTTTTAGTGCCTTCACTCATTGGTCGATCGATTGGTGGCTTTTTACCCATTTAATGGTTGATTTATCGTTGATAGTTGCTGAAACGTGCTATTATTGGTTAGTAGTAGTGTGTATACGATATACCGTAAATCCTCCAATACAACCCCCCCTCCAATAGTGCCCCCCTCCAATAGTGCCCCCGGGTACGGCAAGGTTGAAATAATAGAGCCCCCTTCCAATAGTGCCCCCGGGGGTAAGGGGTATGTTGTGCCATGTGCCTTTTATGGGCAAAAATATAGTGGTAGGTACATTTATATCGTGTATACACACTACTACCAACCAATAATAGTACGTTTCAGAAACTATTAACGGTAAATCAACCATTAAATGTGGCAAAAGTGATCAAAATCACCGAAAAATCGGCAAATTTGACAGCGAAACTAGCATTACCATTCAAAATTTTAGTACCATTCCAATAGTGCCCCCGGGCCCAGTATTTCTGGACATTTTCAATCACCAGCCGTGGGCGGCGCGGCCAAACGGCCCCCACAAACCCACGCAGCGGGCGAAGCTGACAGGCATTGGGCTCGCGGACAAGCGCAACTGAAGTCCAATCTCGGCCAAATTCTCAATTTTGCAACAGGGGGGACCCTGTCGAATTTCTTGGACATTGCGCCATTTCGGCTGGAGAAGCTTTAGACACTCTCTCATCCAATCTGTTTACACGCTTTGCGCTCGTTTGTCTGACTACATGCACACCAAAACGTTAGCAATGTTGTCAGAACGGTCGATTTCCGTGCTCAAAATAGCGCCGCAGGCAAATTTTTTACAGTAGCGTAACGAACTTTCACGGTTTTTATGCAAGACAATGCGCCGCAGGCGAAAATTTGGCTCTTTAGTGTCGTTTTCATCATTATTTGCATTTAAAATGAGAAAAACGCCGATATTGGCACATTGCAACAGAGGGTACCAAGTTAAAAAATTTTAGCTTCGGAGAATTTCGGAGGGGGAAGCTTCCCCCCTTCCCCCCCCCCTTGGCTACGCCACTGAAACTGACCATGGGAAAGAAAGGGCCGAGGAGGAGGCCTCGCGGGAGAACGCCCTCGTGACGTTCGCCAAGGCACTGACCATGGCCGGCTCGATCCCTCCCACCGCGGAGCAGCACTTGGAGAACACGCAAGTTGTCGCTGCGTGTCTAGAGCGCTACCAGGCGTCGACTAACCCTCGCCGCCTTCGCTTTACTTCCGCCCGGCACCAGCTGGCGCATCCCTGATTGGCCGGGCAACCAGCCTTTCGTTTCAGGCCGTTTGAGAGTATATAGCATATAGTATATAGCACGGACACTCTCAGCCCCTGCGTCGTCTGCCGACTCGTCTGCAGCCGTCGTCAGGGCCGGCCGGAAGAAGAAGAAGAAGAAGAAGAAGAAGAAGAAGAAGAAGAAGAAGAAGAAGAAGAAGAAGAAGAAGAAGAAGAAGAAGAAGAAGAAGAAGAAGAAGAAGAAGAAGAAGAAGAAGAAGAAGAAGAAGAAGAAGAAGAAGAAGAAGAAGAAGAAGACGAAGAAGAAGAAGAAGAAGAAGAAGAAGAAGAAGAAGAAGAAGAAGAAGAAGAAGAAGAAGAAGAAGAAGAAGAAGAAGAAGAAGAAGAAGAAGAAGAAGAAGAAGAAGAAGAAGAAGAAGAAGAAGAAGAAGAAGAAGAAGAAGAAGAAGAAGAAGAAGAAGAAGAAGAAGAAGAACAAGAAAAAGAACAACAACAAGAAGAACAAGAATAAGAAGAAGAAGAAGAAGAAGAAGAAGAAGAAGAAGAAGAAGAAGAAGAAGAAGAAGAAGAAGAAGAAGAAGAAGAAGAAGAAGAAGAAGAAGAAGAAGAAGAAGAAGAAGAAGAAGAAGAAGAAGAAGAAGAAGAAGAAGAAGAAGAAGAAGAAGAAGAAGAAGAAGAAGAAGAAGAAGAAGAAGAAGAAGAAGAAGAAGAAGAAGAAGAAGAAGAAGAAGAAGAAGAAGAAGAAGAAGAAGAAGAAGAAGAAGAAGAAGAAGAAGAAGAAGAAGAAGAAGAAGAAGAAGAAGAAGAAGCCGGTCAACTTTTGTGTGTTAGCCGAAATGATCCAACCAACCCCCATCGAGTTTTTTTGTGCAAAAGTACATTTGATGGTGTGCGTGCGTGCGTGCACATCTGCAGTGCCATATTAGTGGTGTAAAAAATCAAAATGATCTACACGTGCAGGCAGTCAACTTCCGTGTTTTAACCAAAGTGATCCTACCTGTGCGCATCGCCTATTTTAACCTATTTTTGACCAAAAGTTCCTATTTAGACACTATTTAGGTACACTTTTTACCCCCTGACACCTGTGGGGGGGGGGTTGGGGGGGTGTGGGGTTTTTTTTTATGTATAAGGGGTTAGGTTTTTTTTGTTTTTTGTTATTATATAATAAAGATAAAAAATTTTTTTTTTTTTTTTTTTTATATAATTTTGTTGTTTTCTGGGGGGGGTGGTGGGGGGGGGGTGGGGTTTATGTGGGACACCCCAGTTAAGGTTGCCTGCCCCCCTCCCCTTGCAAATCTGCGTGACCCCCCCCCCCCCCACGCCCTCCCCCCCAGAATAGTCTCCGACCCTCCCCCCACACTTCAAAAATCCGGTTACACCTATAGCTGACAAACTTTTTTCCACAAATTTTAATTGCTAATATCATGTGGCGTGAATTTTGAAAGTCAGGCAAGCGTCCTATACTCACATTGTGAAACTGTTCACGAAACTCAAAAAATATTTGGGGTTTACTCGGTACTTTTTGGAGATTCACTCTTGGTAGAAGCGGCGAACAGTAGTGCTGGTAGAATGCAGGTGGAAAAAACTTTCTCCAAAACTCGTCCTGGGGGGGGGGTGCACCCGTTTCCGCCGTCTCCGTTTCCGCCGTCCCCATTTCCGCCGTCCCCCATTCCGCCGTCTCCTGTTTCCGCCGCGGCTATGACACCGGCCGCGGCCGGCCGCGGCTGGCCGTGTGAGAAATCTGCCGGCCGACGGCTGGCTCCGGCCGCCTTCTAAAACTGCCGGCCGGCCGCCAGCATGTTGCCCAGTCGGAATGGATGGCCACAATGTCGTTCAATACTCTGTGTGTAGTGTAGTGGGCGTGCAATCTATGTACTTGCCTCTGCAGTTGAGTAATAGACTACTGGGGCGGCGGCGTCGCCATTCCTACACTGACCATGCCCAATCTACACAACTGGGTCCTGCTGGGTGCGCTGCGTGACAAGGGCACGCTTGGCCAAACGCGCGCTGCCCTCTCCCTCGGCGCGCCAACGCTTGTGTGTGCTTGGGCGCAAGTGCGGCTCTAGCGCACGCCTATCCGAAAACGCTTCTATATAAAAATGGGGTGTTTTCTTGTCGACCCCCAGTCAAGCGCCGGCCGGCCGAATAGAGACAGGCCGCGGCCGGTGTCACGAAATAAGTCATCCCCCATAATAAGTCTTCCGCCCGGAATACTTATTATTACAGTATCCATAATAAGTCTTCCGGTGGGAAAAGTTATTATGATTTTTTACCATAATAAGTATTCCCCCCGCCATAACAAGTCTTCCCCTTTGTTCCATTGGCAATTTTGCGCATCTGCAACTGACACGGTAAAGTTAGAGCGCCGCCAGCGGCCAGAGTACTCAGCGGGAGCTGAAGAAATGGACGCGCGCGACCGCACTTGCAGTCTCCTGACCATTGACAAAGTCGTCCAGAGAGCGGTGGAGTTCAAGAGCAGGCAGTGCAGTGTCTGTCAAATTAATCAGTAAATTGATACTTCGCTCCAAACTTTAACCAGTAAAATCCATTAGTGTCTCGAAACTGCTGACATTTTGCCACAACTGCCATTGAAAGTTTCTTACTATGGATCGATGTAGAATCGCATGCTCTTTCGAATGGTGGTGGTCTCGAGGTGTGCGTGCTCGAGTAAGACTGGCGAGTAATGAGCGAAAATGCCCAAAAATGTGCACTTTCGAAAATTTGATTGCAACTTTCTACAAAAGGCGATAGCAGTTGTTGGAGACAACGGGTAGCCTATCAGACGCACAATTTCACGAGGATTCCGAATATGTATTTACTTTTGCGATCGGACCGTGAAAATTGAACATTTTGCTCAAAAAATTAAAATTGGTTGGCGATTTTTCAATTCCCTCATTTTTAGGCGAAATAAATTTTTTTTTTGAAATCCGTTTTGATATTCAGAATCTCTACGAAAATTTGACCAACGAACCGAAATTTCACGAAAATCAAAAAATATTTCGGCACCTGTGCCACCTAATGTTTGGTTCTTAGAAAAAGCGAGTTTTAAATGATTTGCCCCCAAGGCAAGAACAAAGCAATGCCAGAGCGCGCACTGGTCAACCGTGCGAACCGCAGGATAGACTTTCATCCATGCGCGTGTACCTGGTCAATTTTTGCCCTTTTTTGCCATGGAAGACTTATTATGGCAGGGGGAGAGGTTATTATAGTCATTTTTCATATTAAGTCTTCCAGTGGGATGAGTTATTATGGCTCGTTCCCATAATAAGTATTCCGGGGGGAATAAAAAATGGGGGGATAACTTATTATGCGACACCGGCCACCGGCCGGGGCCGGCCGCAGAGAGATTTCTCCGGCCGCCGGCTGGCTCCGGCCGCTATGTACAGCTCCCAGCCGGCCGCCGGTGCCCACCTCTACAGCAAACTTTGACTTGGATTTGACTTTGATTGGATTTTCGATTGTGAGCCATCGTATGCGGTGTACATGTGCGCTTTAGTCTGCTTGTGTCGTCTGTAGAGTTGGGAAAAATACGTTTTGACGTTGGACCGACGTATTTTTTTGAAAAAATACGGTATTTTTTTGAAAAAATACGTATCTTTTGTATATTTTTGGAGCATGTATGTACATGTACCATACATCATAGTAAGCCATCAGCGAAGTGTCCAAAGCTTAGAAATCGGTGCATACGAACGCTGAATGTTGTAAAACTGCGCAAGCACGCAAGCGGACGTGTAGGAGTGTGTGTGTGCGTACGTGTGTGTGAGAGGTGAGTGTGTGGGTGAGTGGTGCGTAAGCGGAGTAATGAGTGACCAGGAGATTTGGCACCCAACAAAGTGAGCTAAGAACGCGACACAGGGCGCGACACAGAAATTGAGGGCGTGAAGAAGAGCTAGCAATAGCAAAAGCTAGCAGAATCAATTGTTGGGTCCGTGTCCGCTGCATCCAAAACCTACTGTAAGCAAAACCTAAGCGTCGTAAGGATAATGTGATGTAAAACAAATCGTCTTTTGGGAAATTTACCCACCACACAACTCACAAAATGCTGTTCAATGTAAGGTACATTGATTAACAACAAATGTTTTATTATCGATTGCTGGCTGATTCAACAAAATACAGGTTTACGACTTCGACTTACAACTGTGACCTTACGATTACGACTACGACCGTGTTTTTTAAAAATAAGATACAGGCGGCAACGTACTTTTTCAAAAAAATACGTGTATTTTTTTGAAAAAAATACGTTTGAAAAAATACGCGCCCAACTCTAGTCGTCTGCAGGTCGTGCGCTTTGCATGCGCCCTGCTTTGTTTCCCGTTGTTATGATTGTCATCGTCACTGCGTTTAATGGAAAATGTGTATCACGCTTTAGGTAGACTGACCAACAACACCAGCAACATTCGAAACCGTCTTTTGCGCCTGTTGCTCGTGTGTTATTGGCAGTCTGAATCATAACACTTTTTAAATTGTCGTGGTTCTACAGCGTAGAGCATTCATTATCGATTTTTGCTTTTGGCGCTTCACCGGCATTTTGGCGCTCCCGTCCTGCTTTGGCGCTCCTTGGCGCTGCTTTTTGGCGCTTCGGCTCGGAACCCCCAGGGGTGTCCCGCAGCTGACCGTATCATTATCGCAAAAACTTAAGGAAAACAGAGCCCCCTCCCCTTTAATGCAGGATTACAAAGCAAGTGCTGAGGAAATGGGTGGCCAGAGAGTTGGGGAACTGAGGAATTGGGGGCGGTGGAACTGAGAAAACGAGGAACTGGGAACCGAGGAACTGGGGGCTAACCTTCGGCCATTTACCCCCCCCCCCCCCAACTCTTCCAGGCCCGGTTACAGGTATGACTCAAAGTGGCCTTAGGAGGGTACATAATTATAGGGGGAGGCTAATTATAGGGGGAGGCTCATTATAGGGGGGGTCAATTATAGGGTTTACTGTAAGTAGAAAGCCAAATCGCGAGGGTCCAATAATCCAATGCACCCATCTCAAAAGCTTGTCACAAAGTGAGGCGCCCTGGAACGATCACTATATCGCGTCCCCTTTTGGGGAGGAGAAGGTGACAGATGAATGGCAACGACGGCGCGTTCACCGGCTCTCTCCGACAGCGAGGCCTCTTGCGCAAGACGGGCGACGCTGCTGCCGGGTCCGTGGAGGCGGCCATGCCGCACTGCGAGGAGGCGAGGCGCGTCTCCACCGACGGCAAGGTAGAAGAGGCGCTGGCGCCACCGCGGACAACGCCACTCCATGGACCACGGCCTGCAACAGCACCGAAGACGCGCAAGCATACCTGTAACTGGGGTGGGGTTTGGGGGTTCCATCCTCCCCAGGTGCTGAGTTTGACCCTACCCACACCCTCCCCAACCCGCCCCCCCCCCCCAGGTTGTCCTGAACCCCCACCCAGCCCCCCCCCCAGACTTTTTGAAAACTTTGTACTACTTACTTTAATGAAAAATAAATGCGTTTTGTAGTGTTTTTAAGCAAAAATCGACCCAAAAGTACCTATATTGCATTATTTAGAGCGTATTTTGACTACAAAGTACCTATCTTTAGGTTTTTACAGTGTATTTTTGACTAAAAATCGACCAAAAATTGCCTATATTTCTCTTCCCAACCCCCCCCTCCCCCCTCCTCCAGATTCTCACCCTACCCAGGGCAGCCTACCCATCACCATACAAAACACATTACCATTTTCAGTTTCAAATTTCTGGGGGGGGGGGGGGTGGTGTGGGTTGGGTCAAAACCAGCAAGTGGGGGGAGGGAACCCCCCCCCAGTTCCAGGTATGAGCCTACCTCCACCAGTCATGGGTCTGTTCAGCTAGGGCATACTGTAGGTTCGTGCGCGCGCTGCCAGGATGGCTATGGCGTTGGTGGTTGGTGGAAGTCATGAGGCGCAAAAAACTGACCACGGGCATCGGGTCGCGAAACATGACCACATTATTGGGCTTGTCCTTCGCCACGCAGATCAGACTTCTGGCTATGAGTTGTTCTCGCTGCGTGACTCTGACGAGTCTGTTCGCCAGCAAGCGACCGTCGAAGACGCGCATAGAACAGCGCATGGCCCACGTCACCTGCAGGCGCAACGAGTCAACGAATCCGTAGCATGCGCAACACGCGAGCCTATACCGCACCCGGACTGATGAAATTGCTCTGGATACTCAAGACTGTGCGAGCAGAACGCAGTGCGAACGATGGGCCATCGACTGTGCGAGCATCTGGGGGGGGTGTGTTGTCTTTTGCCGGGGGTTTTTTGGCGCTGGGGGTGTTTGTGGGGCTGGTTGGGGGGGGGCTTTGGAAGTGTCGACGAGGGGAAGATGTGGGGAAAAGGCGCGTGGGGCAAAGCGAATAAGGCACCACCCAGCCGGAACCCGTTGGGGTGTGGAGCGGCAAATGTGTATAGGGGGGGCTCTCGGGTCGGGACATAGGGAGCTAATTATAGGGTTTCAGGTAGTCGGATGTTACCCCATAACGTAAATCCTCTAATAGTGCCCCCAGGGCACAATACTTTCAACCTCGCTCTACCTGGGGCACTATTAGGATTTGTTTTTGCATTTTTATGTGATTAACAGTTCAAAGTACCTGCCTGGAATGTCATTCATTAATGGGTATATGTAGCTGTGTACACAGCACTTCTACAATACTGCTGCTTGATTTGTATCTCTGTATAACTCACAATTGTGTGGCACTTCTTGCCCTGGGGGCAGTATTGGAGACGGGACCACTATTGGAGGATTTATGGTAAGCATGCATGAGTGACACACTACAATGTCCACTGCTGTTGTTACAGGCAAGAGAATCATTGGTGAGTAGTTAGGTAATTGTTTACATAGCACACAGTAGTAGTAAAGGGTGTTTTTTTTAATTATCACATTTCCTTTAGAATAACTTTTGTTTCCTTTGTCGGATTGTTATGAATTTTGGAACACTTAAGCTCAAGACTTTGAGATTTTGTTTGAAAAAAGGAATCGTTGAATTCGTTGAGGATTCCGAGAGTTATGGCGCGCCAAATCAGATGTCGCCTTTTGAGCAGATTTTACAAACTAAATCGTTTGCATCGTAATTATCCAGTACTGTATGCCAAATTTCAAGCGCAAAACTTTGCTTTTCGCTGGCGCAGCTCGTCTAATATGGTCAGCGCACAGTATTCTCCACTGCTGCTCGACTGAAACCGCCCCCTCTCCATCCGCCCTTCCCCACTCCATGCCACTCCAATAGGTTGTTTGCCATGTGAAATCTGCCCAAAAAGCGACATCTGATTTGGAGCGCCATAACTCTCGGAACCCTCAACCGAATTTGACGATTCTTGTTTCAGACAAAATCCCAAAGTCTTGAGCCTACGTGTTCCAAATTTCATAACAATCCGACAAAGGAAACAAAAGTTATTCTAAGAAGAAATGTGATAATTTAAAAAAAAACACACCCTTTAGCATAAAATACTGCACCTGGTGCGACTGTGAAATGGTCGCAGTGTTGGCTTAGTTAGATAGACAGCCTCCAGAACACCCTCAATACTGCTAATTACAGTGCTGGTGGAGAATGGACAAACATCACGCTGTCGTTTCGGATATAGTACCAGTACTGAACCAGTACCAGCAAACGCACAATACATCCCTCTCTGAAAAAAACTCTGGATCCGCCACTGATGGGGAGGGGGGGGGGGAACATGTTAGCGCGAGCTCGCACCTCTCTCTCTCTCTAGGAGTCTGTATGCACTGACGACACTGCCGTCATTCAGGCAGAGATGGCCATCACACTCGAACGCCTCTGACTTGTGCGTGTGGCCCGAGGTCACAACGTCCCTCCATGCACATCTGTGGGCGCAGCACCTACGCGCCGCGTTAGCAGGTGGGGTGGGCAGGGGGTCATACCTATAACCAGGTCCGGAAGAGTAGGGGAGGGAGGTAAATGGGCGAGTTCTGGGCCCACGAGCAATAAGTGGTCGGTAGCCGACCATTTTTTGAATTTTACTGGTACTTTTTGGTTCCAAATGGGCTCTGAACAGTGTTATTTAGCTGTTTCATGGGGATCAGGACTATTTGGCGCGCAATTTTTGGCGCGTAACTTTTTGGCGCGGACTTTTTGGCGCGGACGATTTGGCGCATGGGACTTTTTGGCGCATGGGACTATTTGGCGCATGAGGATTACATTGTATTTGGCGCATGGTGGTTTCAGGTTCAATAACTCTGAGTCTGTGCATGTAGACAGGAGCTGTCAAAAGTGATCAATGGATGGAATCGGCAGACCTGAGCAAGATCGAGGTCGCCTTGGCCGCTAACTCCATGTTGTAGGATGTGGCCGTGCACACTGTCTCTGTGGGCGCTGCCACTGCCACGCTGAGCACTGGCGGATCCAGGATTTTCTGACAGAGGGGGGAGAAGGTTACCCCACAAACTACGCTACTATGGAATAGACAAAATGACGTGATTTTTTAGCTCCCTTAAGAATCAAACGTGAGTTGGAAGAGAATCACAGCGCCGCAGGCGAAAATGTTGCGCTTTTGAGTGCCTTACTCCAAGGAAAACATAAAAATCTGCCCATTTCCCTTTGTACTCGCCTTTCTTTCCTTCTTCTCCCCCTGATCTCTCCCCCTACTTCCCCCCAAATCTAAACTGACAGGAGGGGGAGACCCCCCTCTCCCCCCCGTCGGGATCCGCTAGTGACGCTGAGCTCTGACGGGCTACCGTTTGTGGGCACTTCAGCCGAGGGCGAGGCGCGGCTGTGGGCTAATGCTGCCAACACCAAAGCTGTGCTGAGCATCAAAGCATCAAAGCGCCAGCTGCGTCTGCGAATGTGTTGGCGTCTACTCGTCCCATCTACGCCGCATGACAATCGCCGAGGCGATCTGATCACCCACAATAACAATTACTACTCTGAGTGGACAGCCGCTCTTTACTTATCATTTATCATCATTATCAATTTTTCATAACCGCATAGCCGCTCTTTATCATCAGGAGCCATTGAACATAAAATCGTCATGCGCCAAATAGTCCTTTGCGCCAAAAAGTCCCATGCGCCAAATAGTCCGCGCCAAAAAGTCCGCGCCAAAAAGTTACGCGCCAAAAATTCCTAAACCCGTTTCATGGTCATATAGCACTGAAAAGCACTGAAAAACACCAACAATCACTCACTTTTATCGTTTTTGGACAAGGTGAAAATCTGACAAAGATTCCCGGCCCAATAGAAGGGGGGGAGGGGCTTCAAGCCGAAAAAACCCAACAGTGGGCTTTGCATTCTGAATGCCAACCAGAACTAGAGTTGTAAAAAAAACCAAATGGGAAACTCGGGTGGTTTTTTTTTAAAATAAAACCGTTTTATTTTAAAAAAGTACGTTTTATTTTGAACTTTTTCAAAGTCACCTCAGAACGCAATCTGGACAAAGTAGAGTGTATTCTAACGTGTTGATGACGTATAAGTAGGCACAGTAGGAGCACTCTTGCATGATTTCATACTCATAAGCTTTCAAAACAAGCTTTGAGGAGCATAAACCAGAGTGCACCATGTACATGTCCACCATGTACAACACATACGATGTGGGCCATGGTCAGCATTCAACGACGTAGCAGTTCAGCTCGTTATTTACAACGGAACTTGTGCGTGTCAAGATCTCACATGCATGTGGCGCATAGTTTTGGCCAATCGCCAGCTGCAGTGAAGACACTTGAACACTTTGTCGACTTTCAGTCCACTTCTGGGTGGGTACTGTGCTATCAAAGTGTCGAAGTATGACTGCAAATACATAGGCATCACTAATATTTGTGCAATGGGCGTCAAGTTTCAAACAAACATTGGCGTATTATCACCAAAAGTAGCAAAAAGTAACCAAAAAATGAAAAAACGAGTTTTTTTTTCACAGAAAAAAACCGAGAGCCAGGTTTTTTTTAAATAAAACCGAACTTTTTTAAAATAAAACCGGTTGAAAAAAACCTTAACAACTCTAACCAGAACCACAATGCCAACAATACACCACAATATACGCCACAATACCAATAATTGCACCTCCACCCCCACCTTCTAAATGAGGAATGCGCCACGAGTTCGAATCAGTGCTTCAGAGAGGCGCCCACCTCGACATCGCCCCAGGGCACGAGCCGCTGTCCGTGGCACAGGCCGACGGCGGCCACCTTCATGTCCGCATAGTTGGTCGTCTGGCAAAGAGAAGCACCGATAAGGAATGATTGCTACAATCGGCGCAACGGTTCCCGGAACTTACGTCCCCTCCTACCATTTAGGGCCCCACCAAGTTTTTGCGTGTTTCGCATAGACGCTTTTAGATTGTAAAACGACACTCGACAGAGTAGAAATGACTGCTGCTACGTATACGTATCTAGCCACTTAGAGTTTGTAAAAGACAAAGACTGTTGAATCTAATTCGCATACATAGGCCTATCATCGTGTCGTCATGGCTCTACGCACCACACGCCGAGAGACGCTGTAGAAGATATGAAACAATCCAAAGGTCCATTGCTGTGGAAGCGAACTGCAAAGGCGAAGTGAAGGAGTTTCACGGCATCAACTGGTGGTCGTGCCTGTGCGACGACGATGTCGTCTTCCCGCTGTTTCATCGGCGTTGACGAGCCGTTGAGGAACAAGAAGCGAAACTATGCACATGGGAAGGGAAGCAGCGCCGTCTCGACGACCATCTGCCACGACTCGTTCAAGGACAAAAATGGCGAGGAAGCACCACAACGCTGGTGTGATCTACAGCTGCAGCACTTCATAGCTCTTCTAAAACGCGGACACGCGAAAGTGCCCATGCGATGGCCGAGAGAGATGCAAGAGAGAGAGAACACAGAAGACAGAGAAGAGGGAGTCGACAGTGATATTTGCACGGAAAAATGGGATGCACATTATACTTGATTCAATTGAATATGCATGCATATTGAAGTGGAAGACATGAAAACGCATTACAGCATGAAAACGCATAAAATCTATTTAGCATTACTTTAGCATTGCTATTACATTAGCCATTGTCTGTGCCACCTTTTATATCTAAGTCGAGCGCACAAGCAAATCAATGAGAAAAGGGCCGCATGCAGCAGAGGGGATGTAAGTTCGGGACCCGGGCGCAACGGTAAACAGGCTGAGGTCGCGGGGGGGGGGGGGGATCAACCATACCTGTAACCAGGAATTGGACCTGGGGGGGGAGGGTTCGGGCACTTTCTGGGGGGGTGGGGTGGGGAAATCTGGAGGAGGGGGGGTCTGGGAAGGAAAAAAATTGGCTCTTTTGGGTTGGTTTTTAGTCAAAAAGACACTGTAAAAGCCCAAAAATAGGCACTTTTTAGTAAAAATACACTGTAAATAACCCAATATAGGTACTTTTTGGGCGATTTACACTCAAAAGCACCATACAAAACACATTACCATTTGCAGTTTCAAATTTCTGGGGGGTTGGGGGGTGGGTAGGGTCAAAACCAGCACGTGGGGGGAGGGAACCACCCCCCCAGTTCCAGGTATGAGCCTACCTCCACCAGTCATGGGTCTGTTCAGCTAGGGCATACTGTAGGTTCGTGCGCGCGCTGCCAGGATGGCTATGGCGTTGGTGGTTGGTGGAAGTCATGAGGCGCAAAAAACTGACCACGGGCATCGGGTCGCGAAACATGACCACATTATTGGGCTTGTCCTTCGCCACGCAGATCAGACTTCTGCCTATGAGTTGTTCTCGCTGCGTGACTCTAACGAGTCTGTTCGCCAGCAAGCGACCGTCGAAGACGCGCATAGAACAGCGCATGGCCCACGTCACCTGCAGGCGCAACGAGTCAACGAATCCGTAGCATGCGCAACACGCGAGCCTATACCGCACCCGGACTGATGAAATTGCTCTGGATACTCAAGACTGTGCGAGCAGAACGCAGTGCGACGGGCCATCGACTGTGCGAGCATCTGCAACGTGCAGCGTATGCACCACCAGCCGGAAGAGCGGCAAATGTGTATACCGTAAACCCTATAATTAGCCCCCCCGGGGGCTAATTTTTTCAATCGAGCGCTAGGAGGGTGTACAATTGTAGGGGGGGGGCTAATTATAGGGGGGGCTTATAAACTGGAAGTGTCGATGAGTGGGAAGATGTGTGGGAAAAAAGGCGCGTGGAGGCGATTTTTAAGGGAAAAAGGCGCTGTGCACACACGCTGGTACACTCTAACACACTCTCACACAGTCTCACATACACATACGTGTACATACATACACATACGCGACCATACATACACCCAGACATAGAAAATGTCGCCTTTCAGACGATGGTCCATTTAGGGAGGGGGTGTAATTATAGGGGGGAGCTTATTAATTCAAAGTGGTCTTAGGAGGGTGTATAATTATAGGGGGGGGCTAATTATAGGGGGGCTAATTATAGGGTTTACGGTAGTCGGATGTTACCCCATAACGTAAATCCTCTAATAGTGCCCCCAGGGCACAATACTTTCAACCTCGCTCTACATGGGGCACTATTAGGATTTGTTTCCTTCTTCTCCCCCTGATCTCTCCCGCTCCTTCCCCCCCAAATCTAAACTGACAGGAGGGGGAGACCCCCCTCTCCCCCCCGTCTGGATCCGCTAGTGACGCTGAGCTCTGACGGGCTACCGTTTGTGGGCACTTCAGCCGAGGGCGAGGCGCGGCTGTGGGCTAATGCTGCCAACACCAAAGCTGTGCTGAGCATCAAAGCATCAAAGCGCCAGCTGCGTCTGCGAATGTGTTGGCGTCTACTCGTCCCATCTACGCCGCATGACAATCGCCGAGGCGATCTGATCACCCACAATAACAATTACTACTCTGAGTGGACAGCCGCTCTTTACTTATCATTTATCATCATTATCAATTTTTCATAACCGCATAGCCGCTCTTTATCATCAGGGCCCGTATGCTGACAACAATTGGTACTCGAATTAAATTAGAGCGCTCTAATTCAATCGGGGTTGGCAAACGATACGCCACTTGTATCCTTCAGCACGTAAGAATTAGAGTGGTATACGGTACTTGAATTAAAATTAGACTGAGCCACTCGAATTAGAGTAGAGCGACGCACTTGAATTAGAGTGGCACACACGCATAAAATTAGAGTGCTCCTACCCACTCAAATTTGCCGATTGCGCTAGAATTGTTTGCACACTTGAAACACATCTTTGAAATTTGTTGTTTGTCATCATTCTATGGATGCAAAGCGAAAGAATTTAGAGAATTAAACAAAAACTGACTGATGAGGAACTGTGCCAGCGGTTCTTTTTGACCACGATACAATCTACCTATCTCATGGGTCACGGATGTAGAGTAATTGTTGAGCATTTTTGAGTGACATGTTGAAGAAACATGTGCGTATGGGACAGTGGACTTCCCCTCCCCTTGGTCGAATGTAAGTGCATGTTTAGACGCATGAGCATGGTAGTTGTGGTGAGGTGTCATTTCACAAACATCTCGACAAGCCTTCACAACCACAAACAGTAGCAAGCCAAATCACGTTCGAAAGGTGATCGATAGTCGCACATAGAAACTCGTCTCTTGCAGTCATTCAAAGGCGAAAATTGGAACAGTGGAAACGCGTTCTCGTTGCCGTCACTCCAAAGCGGTAGACGTAGACGTAGAACGCAGGCCTTGGGCTGCGGAACGGCTGACACCGTAGCGCATGTCGCGTCGCCCGCCCCCAGCTGCGTCCCACACCAAAACGACTCGCGTCGCTCTACAACAAAGAGTATTGATACACTCGATCAGGGAGGGGTTCAGTGGTTTAAATGTTGCTGGATTAGCGGTCACCGCCGAAAGGCTTCACAACCCCCCCCCCCCAGCACCTATTCCGGACATACACTGCCGGATCCAGGGGGACCCCCCCCCCCCGTGGCCAACGAGGAAGGGGGGGGGCAGATATACATGGTGGAAGGCAGGCCATGGTGGAAGAGGGGGGGCAGTAGTAGAAGCCCTGGAAGAGGGTTCGCAGCGGGTGGATTTTTACCCGCTGATTAACGCACCATGTAGGGAGGGGGGAGCAAGAGCTAGTTTCGCCTAATTTTGGACAACAAACGCATAGACAAAAGAAGAGAAGAGAACGAAACATTCTCGTCTGCGGCGTGTTATTGTGAGCCAAAACACGGCCAAAACGTGAAAAACGACTGCTTCCTATCTATTAAAATTCATGCGGTCTATTCTATTAAAATTCACCCCCCCCCCCACCCCGAAATAAAATCTTGGAGGTGTCTGTGCATAAATCCCCCCGGCGCCGGGGGGTGGGGGGGGGGGGAATACCCCTCACCTGGCAGACCCTGCCTATCCCAAAATAATTTCGCACCTAACCCCCCCCCCTATTTCCCATAGCTAAATTTTTTAGCGTAAAAGCGACACAAGTTTTGCTTGTGGCGCTGCACCAAATATGTTACGAACAAAAATCCATCCCAAAACTCGCGATTTGTACGTCAATCCACTGGGCCACACCCCTCTTCGAAAAATGGTCGATTTTACCCTCCCTCTGGCCCAATTTTTGTGGGCCCTCACTTCATCCCCCCCCCCCAACCTTTTCACAAACAAATCAAACAGGACAGCTAGCAGTACCGAGTCGTCGATGAAGTGGTCGGTGCGGCGGCCGACGCAGTAGAGAGAGCGGCCTGTGCGTCGCTGTCGACGCGCCGACTGCCGGCGGTGACGATGCCGACGCAGCCGTCGAGGCCGCCGAAGTTGACGGAGTTTCCGAGTTTCTCGGCTATACGCAACTCGGCGCCGTCCATGCGGGTCGGCGGCGCGCCACCAGCTGTCTTCTCGCTTTCCCAACGTCGCAATAGCTTACAAAACGTCCAAAGTTCGGCAATAAAACGAGACGCTTAAGCTCAAAATTGATGACACACCTCCCACTCAACAGCATTCTTCTGGCTCGGTGCTGCCTTTACCTCCAGTTCCGCTTGCACTCGTCCAAAGAATAGCGCCGATCAGACGCGACGCGATGTCGACGTTGAACCGACTGACGACAGCTTCCCATGCGGGACCCAAAGAGGAACAGCTCTTGATCGCCAGTACGCTGTCGAGGATAACCCCGCTGAGGCCTTCTGCTGCTGCACCTGCCGCTCCCGCCATTGCTGCTCCTGTCTTTCGACGACGATTTCTCCATTTTTCAGCGCTTTCCTCGAGTCGACGACAAAAAGTGAGCATGCAGAAAATTGAAATTTTCGGGCGAGTGGCGTATCGTCCTAACCCACTATAATTAGATTTAGAGCGCTCTAATTTTTTTGTCAGCATACGGGCCCAGGAGCCATTGAACATAAAATCGTCATGCGCCAAATAGTCCTTTGCGCCAAAAAGTCCCATGCGCCAAATAGTCCGCGCCAAAAAGTCCGCGCCAAAAAGTTACGCGCCAAAAATTCCTAAACCCATTTCATGGTCATATAGCACTGAAAAGCACTGAAAAACACCAACAATCACTCACTTTTATCGTTTTTGGACAAGGTGAAAATCTGACAAAGATTCCCGGCCCAATAGAAGGGGGGGAGGGGCTTCAAGCCGAAAAAACCCAACAGTGGGCTTTGCATTCTGAATGCCAACCAGAACTAGAGTTGTAAAAAAAAACCAAATGGGAAACTCGGGTGTTTTTTTTTAAAATAAAACCGTTTTATTTTAAAAAAGTACGTTTTATTTTGAACTTTTTCAAAGTCACCTCAGAACGCAATCTGGACAAAGTAGAGTGTATTCTAACGTGTTCATGACGTATAAGTAGGCACAGTAGGAGCACTCTTGCATGATTTCATACTCTTAAGCTTTCAAAACAAGCTTTGAGGAGCATAAACCAGAGTGCACCATGTACATGTACACCATGTACAACACATACGATGTGGGCCATGGTCAGCATTCAACGACGTAGCAGTTCAGCTCGTTATTTACAACGGAACTTGTGCGTGTCAAGATCTCACATGCATGTGGCGCATAGTTTTGGCCAATCGCCAGCTGCAGTGAAGACACTTGAACACTTTGTCGACTTTCAGTTCACTTCTGGGTGGGTACTGTGCTATCAAAGTGTCGAAGTACGACTGCAAATACATAGGCATCACTAATATTTGTGCAATGGGCGTCAAGTTTCAAACAAACATTGGCGTATTATCACCAAAAGTAGCAAAAAGTAACCAAAAAATGAAAAAACGAGGTTTTTTTTCACAGAAAAAACCGAGAGCCAGGTTTTTTTTAAAATAAAACCGAACTTTTTTAAAATAAAACCGGTTGAAAAAAAACCTTAACAACTCTAACCAGAACCACAATGCCAACAATACACCACAATATACGCCACAATACCAATAATTGCACCTCCACCCCCACCTTCTAAATGAGGAATGCGCCACGAGTTCGAATCAGTGCTTCAGAGAGGCGCCCACCTCGACATCGCCCCAGGGCACGAGCCGCTGTCCGTGGCACAGGCCGACGGCGGCCACCTTCATGTCCGCATAGTTGGTCGTCTGGCAAAGAGAAGCACCGATAAGGAATGATTGCTACAATCGGCGCAACGGTTCCCGGAACTTACGTCCCCTCCTACCATTTAGGGCCCCACCAAGTTTTTGCGTGTTTCGCATAGACGCTTTTAGATTGTAAAACGACGCTCGACAGAGTAGAAATGACTGCTGCTACGTATACGTATCTAGCCACTTAGAGTTTGTAATAGACAAAGACTGTTGAAGCTAATTCGCATACATAGGCCTATCATCGTGTCGTCATGGCTCTACGCACCACACGCCGAGAGACGCTGTAGAAGATATGAAACAATCCAAAGGTCCATTGCTGTGGAAGCGAACTGCAAAGGCGAAGTGAAGGAGTTTCACGGCATCAACTGGTGGTCGTGCCTGTGCGACGACGATGTCGTCTTCCCGCTGTTTCATCGGCGTTGACGAGCCGTTGAGGAACAAGAAGCGAAACTATGCACATGGGAAGGGAAGCAGCGCCGTCTCGACGACCATCTGCCACGACTCGTTCAAGGACAAAAATGGCGAGGAAGCACCACAACGCTGGTGTGATCTACAGCTGCAGCACTTCATAGCTCTTCTAAAACGCGGACACGCGAAAGTGCCCATGCGATGGCCGAGAGAGATGCAAGAGAGAGAGAACACAGAAGACAGAGAAGAGGGAGTCGACAGTGATATTTGCACGGAAAAATGGGATGCACATTATACTTGATTCAATTGAATATGCATGCATATTGAAGTGGAAGACATGAAAACGCATTACAGCATGAAAACGCATAAAATCTATTTAGCATTACTTTAGCATTGCTATTACATTAGCCATTGTCTGTGCCACCTTTTATATCTAAGTCGAGCGCACAAGCAAATCAATGAGAAAAGGGCCGCATGCAGCAGAGGGGATGTCAGTTCGGGACCCGGGCGCAACGGTAAACAGGCTGGGGTCGCGGGGGGGGCGGGGATCAACCATACCTGTAACCAGGAATTGGACCTGGGGGGGGGAGGGTTCGGGCACTTTCTGGGGGGGTGGGGTGGGAAATCTGGAGGAGGGGGGGTCTGGGAAGGAAAAAAATAGGCACTTTTTGGTTGGTTTTTAGTCAAAAAGACACTGTAAAAGCCCAAAAATAGGCACTTTTTAGTCAAAATACACTGTAAATAACCCAATATAGGTACTTTTTGGGCGATTTACACTCAAAAGCACCATACAAAACACATTACCATTTGCAGTTTCAAATTTCTGGGGGGTTGGGGGGTGGGTAGGGTCAAAACCAGCAAGTGGGGGAGGGAAACCCCCCCCCCCCAGTTCCAGGTATGGAATCAACCCGTCCGGGGGGGGGGGGGGGGGTGTACCACGGGTGTCCCTAATTTAAGGATTAAGGATTGTCCACTGTATGGTATTGCTGATGTTCAAAATTGTTCACCATCCCTAATTTAAGGATTGGAGATTTAAGGATTTTAAGGATCGTGTTATTTAAGTGTCTTTTCAGGTGTGGTGGGTTAGATTGTTTTTCGCCCTGTGAAACTTAAGAGTCATCTTCTGAAAGAATCATACATCGGGCTGAATGGGTTGACACTTTTTTTTCATCTGATCTCACGGATTTTCTCGATAATTTTTCTGATGAGTCCCCATGTCTAATGATTCACTTTTTATAATTAGATGATATGTCAAATCTGCACCATTTGGGTGGTAAAATTTTGTCAAATTTATGCATGTAAGTGTGATTTGCATATGAACGGCTTTGGGTAGCAGGCACAAAACAATCCCTCCTGGGGTAACTTTAGGCGCTGATTCCGAAAATCATATTCATTTTTTTGAAAAATTATTTTGGTGTTAATTTTTCGCAATTTTAAATTTTGAAACATTTTTTTCTTGAAAAAATGCATTAGGCCCAGAACATTTTTTGCATTTATTGGATAGCCCACAGCTCCTGCTACGCTGGAAAAAATATGCCTACTTCAAAAGCTTGGACCTAAAGGCCGAAATCTTGACTTATTTTCATTTTCCTTCAAAATGTGCATTTTCAATACGAATTTCTCATGTGTCTGTTAATTAAATGCGACAATATAATGATCGCATGATCATTATATTGTCGCATTTAATTAACAGACACATGAGAAAATGCGTATTGAAAATGCACATTTTGAAGGAAAATGAAAATACGTCAAGATTTCGGCCTTTAGGTCCAAGCTTTTGAAGTAGGCATATTTTTTCCAGCATAGCAGGAGCTGTGGGCTATCCAATGAATGCAAAAAAGTTTCTGGGCCTAATGCATTTTTTTCAAGAAAAAAAAATGTTTCAAAATTTAAAATTGCGAAAAATCAACACCAAAATAATTTTCCAAAAAAATTAATATGATTTTCGGAATCAGCGCCTAAAGTTACCCCAGGAGGGATTGTTTTGTGCCTGCTACCCAAAGCCATTCATATGCAAATCACACTTACATGCATAAATTTGACGAAATTTTACCGCCCAAATGGTGCAGACTTGACATATCATCTAATTATAAAAAGTGAATCATTAGACATGAGGACTCATCAGAAAAATTATCGAGAAAATCCGTGAGATCGGATGAAAAAAAAGTGTCAACGCATTCTGCTCGATATACAGAAGATGACTCTTAAGGCCTGGAGACTTAAGTATTAAGAGGCGTTCCACAGAATTTCCAGGTATCCAATGCCCGCAAAAAAATAGATTTTGCTAAAATCGATTTTAGGGGGTCCAAATGAATGTCCCATTGGTGGTGGGAACCCTCATTTTGACCGTTGACCCCCACCCCCTTCGCAGGGGTCTCCTAAGTGAGACTACTGAAATGTCAAAAATTGACCAAAAAATGGGACTTGGTTGTTTTGGGCCATCTCTCTCAAGGGTGGTGTGCCTAAGGGCGTGGCTGGTACGTGCTACCACTAAGCTAACAACTCTACTAGCACACCCCAAGTTATCACCTCTCTGCATCCTTCCTAGCTTATGTTGCACTGCTCCAAAAATGGGTGCGCAAATTTTGCAAAAATGGCCATAAGTGCTGTGCCACCAAATATTTTTCGCCCAAAATTCACCATCAATGGGGGGACCCTTGGGGCACTCTACCGTCAAATTTATAGAGTCTAAAGCCCTGGCGTTCAATAGTTATAAGCCGAAACCTTCAAATTTTGCGTTTTTTTAAGCGATTTTTTGCCCTTTCGCCATTGTCTTTTGCACAAATTGGCCCTCCCCTTCACGATTTGTTGTGTAACAGTAGCCCGCATACATGGCTGACAATGCGCCAAACTTGAGTTGCACAGCTCTCAAACGTGGTGCAAATCTCACAAACGACCTTGTGTGGGCGGTTTTGTGGTGTTGAGGCTACCAACCTAATGCTATGAATGGCATCTAGTAGTAGTACTAGTACTAGCACATGATTCACGATACAGCGCACACGATACAGTAGCAATGCACAGTTTGGCAGAAAGCAGGCACTATCAAATCCAAACAGTCTAGCAGCTATAAACTACAGAATTATGGATGAGTGAAAAGTGGTCAGTATGTCCTCATTGAGCCCTTTCAAAATGGTCAGTTTCAAAAATTCAACTCTAACTTTGGGTGGGAATCTGCAGAAGGTACGATTCTGACTGATCTAACCCATTAGACCTACTTTAGAACACCATCAAATGTTTACCAGCTAGGCCCACCACAAACCACCACACAGCGGTGGAGTATGTCATTTGAATGTAGAGCCAGCCAGGTTACTCTGTAGTCCAGCTTCTAGACTGTTTGGATTTGATAGTGCCTGGTTTCTGCCAAACTCTGCATTGCTACTGAAGTACCGTGACACCATCCACACCACAACACTAGTATCCTGTAGATACGTGGAACTAATTTATGGAGTGATCCAGGAAATAATGCAACTCAGATTAGCAGTGCTTGGTAATATTGCATCTCAGAGCACACTCAGCTGTTTGTGCACTTTGATACCTTTGTCTATGTGTATGTGTGTCTCTAGTATCCTGTAGATGAGTGGAACTGATTTATAGAGTGATCCAGGAAATAATGCAACTCAGAATAGCTGTGCTTGGTAATATTGCAGCTCACAGTGCACTCAGATGTTTGTGCACTTCGCTGTTACACTGTATAAATCATGTTTGCACGCTCAGCGCTATATTTTCTTTCGACGTTTGTATAGTTATGTGTTGGGTGAAATACAAATACAAATACAAATGTCTATGTGTGTCTTTAGTACCCTGTAGATATGTGGAACTGATTTATTGAGTGAACCAGGAAATAATGCAACTCAGATTAGCAGTGCTTGGTAATATTGCATCGCAGAGCACACTCAGATGTTTGCGCACTATGATACCTTTGTCTATGTGTATGTGTGTCTCTAGTATCCTGTAGATGAGTGGAACTGATTTATAGAGTGATCCAGGAAATAATGCAACTCAGAATAGCTGTGCTTGGTAATATTGCAGCTCAGAGTGCTCACAGTTAGCGATGTCACCAAAAATTGCTCATGAATTATTTTTTTAATTTTTAACTATTAAAAAATTCCAAATAATTTTTTATTTAATTTTTAATTATTAAAATATTCGAAATAATTTTTTATTTAATTTTTAAAAGTTAAAGAATTCTGAAGGATTATTTAAATTATTTAATTAACTAATTTTTTAACTTGGTATTTTTAAAGTGTGCATTTGGGACGCATGTGCAAACTTCTGTGGTATTATGCATGCATGCAAGAATGCAACAAATCCATGCTCATCGCCTTGGGGCTCCTGTGAGGTCATCTACTGTAAGGTGGAGGACCCCAGTACACCTTCTTCAAGCGCAAGCAAGTCTTCATATAAAGTGGACTCCTACACATTGAGAGAAGAGAAGTAGACCCTTGAATTAAACTACCGAGCGGAACTTTGCATTTACCAATGTGTCAATTGGGCTGTAAGACGAGGCTGAGTGTGGGGTGGGGGACTTAAGATTTGTGATGGAGGGTTTTTGTGGCTACTTCCGCGCACAATTTTGCATACACTCTCACACACTCGCTCACACTTAAGCCTGATTTATAACCGTGGGACACGGACACGGACACGGACACGGCAAGGGACACGGACACGGAGACGGACACGCAAATATCCGGCCCCGATTTACAACCATGGATCTTTTCGCAACGGATGCGGCTCAAAATTGAAGCATACAGTAAGAAAAAACACAACCAAAACGCTACGACAGTACAGTGCTTACACTAGTTTTAGAATTGTCAAAATTGTTTCAAATATCGGAAAACGTCAACGTTAGAGCCGATGAACGGATGAACGATGACGTTAAACGGATTAAAAACTGTTTACCTATATCCGTCCTTAGCGCTGCGCGGAATTTGCGCAAGGCGCACCATTTCAAATGTAGGAAGGGATACGGGTGTCCGGGGGACAAAAGATAAAAGTTGGCCAACTCGTGTCCGCGGACTGTCCGGGGGACAGGTCCATGGTTATAAATCGGAGTGTCCGTGTCCCTTGCCGTGTCCGTGTCCGTGTCCGCGTCCGTGTCCGTGTCCCACGGTTATAAATCGGGCTTTACCATGCAGCACACAGATTACTAATTTTAATGTACAGCGTCATATATGTCATGTGCTGAAAACACCACTTCCCTCCATTCCAATGTTTGCAATGGATGGGTCCATTCTAAAACCTACTGAAGCGATTACAAATGAACACACCCTCCACTGAGTGTGACAGGACTGAAAGGAAAGACAATAAATTTGATGGCAACAAAATGCCAATGTTGATATGGTGGTAGAGGTAGACAAAATGAACACCAATAATCAATGGGAAAATGCCCTGGACTACTTGAAAAGTCTATTAAAAAATCAATTTTTTTAGCGTGTGATTAAAAAATTGTTAAAAAAATATTGCAGAGAATTATTTATTTAATTTTTAACTTTTAAAAAATTCCAAATAATTATTTATTTAATTTTTAATAAAAAAATCTGCGTGACAGAATTATTTTTTTAACAATTTTTGTTTTTTAATGTACTTAAAATATTATTTTGAATTATTTAATTAATTAAATTTTTATTTTTGGTGACATCGCTACTCACAGTGCACTCAGATGTTTGTGCACTTCGCTGTTACACTGCATAAATCATGTCTATGTGTGTCTTTAGCATCCTGTAGATGAGTGGAACTGATTTATAGAGTGATCCAGGAAATAATGCAACTCAGATTAGCAGTGCTTGGTAATATTGCATCTCAGAGCACACTCAGATGTTTGTGCACTTCGCCGTTACACTGTATAAATCATGTCTATGTGTGTCTTTAGCATCCTGTAGATCAGTGGAACTGATTTATGGAGAGATCCAGGAAATAATGCAACTCAGATTAGCAGTGCTTGGTAATATTGCATATCAGAGCACACTCAGATGTTTGTGCACTTTGATACACTGTCTAAATCATGTATGTGTGTGTCTTTAGTATCCTGTAGATAAGTGGAACTGATTTATAGAGTGATCCAGGAAATAATGCAACTCAGATTAGCAGTGCTTGGTAATATTGCATCTCAGAGCACACTCAGATGTTTGTGCACTTTGATACACTGTCTAAATCATGTCTATGTGTGTCTTTAGTATCCTGTAGATATGTGGAACTGATTTATAGAGTGATCCAGGAAATAATGCAACTCAGATTAGCAGTGCTTGGTAATATTGCATCTCAGAGCACACTCAGATGTTTGTGCACTTTGATACACTGTCTAAATCATGTATGTGTGTGTCTTTAGTATCCTGTAGATAAGTGGAACTGATTTATAGAGTGATCCAGGAAATAATGCAACTCAGATTAGCAGTGCTTGGTAATATTGCATCTCAGAGCACACTCAGATGTTTGCGCACTATGATACCTTTGTCTATGTGTATGTGTGTCTCTAGTATCCTGTAGATGAGTGGAACTGATTCATAGAGTGAACCAGGAAATAATGCAACTCAGAATAGCTGTGCTTGGTAATATTGCAGCTCACAGTGCACTCAGATGTTTGTGCACTTTGCTGTTACACTGTATAAATCCTGTCTATGTGTGTCTTTAGTACCCTGTAGATATGTGGAACTGATTTATAGAGTGATCCAGGAAATAATGCAACTCAGATTATCAGTGCTTGGTAATATTGCATCTCAGAGCACACTCAAATGTTTGTGCACTTTGATACACTGTCTAAATCATGTCTATGTGTGTCTTTAGCATCCTGTAGATAAGTGGAACTGATTTATAGAGTGATCCAGGAAATAATGCAACTCAGATTAGCAGTGCTTGGTAATATTGCAGCTCACAGTGCACTCAGATGTTTGTGCACTTCGCTGTTACACTGTATAAATCATGTCTATGTGTGTCTTTAGTATCCTGCAGATAAGTGAAACTAATTTATGGAGTGATCCAGGAAATAATGCAACTCAGATTAGCAGTGCTTGGTAATATTGCATCTCAGAGCACACTCAGATGTTTGTGCACTTTGATACACTGTCTAAATCATGTCTATGTGTGCCTTTAGTATCCTGTAGATAAGTGGAACTAATTTATAGAGTGATCCAGGAAGTAATGCAACTCAGATTAGCAGTGCTTGGTAATATTGCATCTCAGAGCACACTCAGATGTTTGTGCACTTTGATACACTGTCTAAATCATGTATGTGTGTGTCTTTAGTATCCTGTAGATAAGTGGAACTGATTTATGGAGTGATCCAGGAAATAATGCAACTCAGATTAGCAGTGCTTTTTAATATTGCATCTCAGAGCACACTCAGATGTTTTTTTTACAGCTCTACCTGGGCCTGATTTTTCAGGGCCGGGACTGCCTCATTCTTGGGCGAAGATTCAATAGAAATTTGCGGGCTTGGGCCGGATTTTTGCAGATTTATATTTTGAATTTGATCTACCATAAATCCCCCAATGAACGCCCTGGGCGTTCATTTTTTGCAACCCACCCTCTACCTTGGGCGTTCATTGGAGGGGGGGGGGGCGTTCATTGAAGGGGGGAGAGGGGCGTTTATAAATTCAACCAGTAAACGACGTTCCAACAATGGTGTGCAGGCAGACCCAATAATCGTTAGTTAAACATGAAAATTGTACGGTTATTGGTGCAAATCGCCTTCTGCAGCGGCTAAACAATAGCTGTTCTAGTGCGTAGAGGCAATATACAGGACCCAAGCGGAGAATACAGCGTGACAATACCTGTTTTGACAAGCATATCACTGCATAACTGTGTTCCAAAGCACGCCTCTGTGCGTTCATTGGAGAGTGGTCGTTTATTTTTTCAAGGTACCCTCTACCCTGGGCGGTGATTGGGGGGAGCGTTCTTTGGAGGATTTACGGTATTCATATTTCGACAACTTACCCAGCATATATATCAAAATTTAAATACACACACACACGCTTTCGCGCCCATCTGTGCACCTATTTGTCAGGAAAACTTGCCATCATAGGAGTGGGCGACATCGCCCACCAAAGCCCCTCGTGGGCGATGTAACGCACGCACTGTAGCGGCCGGTGCATCTTTGGGTCGTTCACGGCCCCGCGTGTGCCTGTCGCCGGCGGGTTGACGCCAAGATGTCACTCAGGATGGGTGTTCCTATTTTCAGGATTTCAGGACCATTTCAGGACGCACGCTAAAGATGCAGAGGCGGGGCCGAAGAGGGCGGAGCGACGCGGGACACGGCAGGGGGCCATCTGCTCGGCCGTCGGTTCGTCTCCACTCTTCCCAAGCGCTGCCAACCCACTCCCATCTACTCCCTTTGTGTGTGTTGGACGCACCGACGAGGGTCGGAATGATTCGCCAGCCGCGACACTTACGCTAGGAAGAAGAGTGCCGCCGCGACGCGGTCGACACTGGTGACGCACTTAGGCAGAGCGAACCTAAGCCCCCCCCCCCCTTACGTAACTCTGTGTGCGCGTGTAGGCGGATACTATGTAGGTACTACAATGGGTGGGAACGCCTGTATTTCCGGCCAGCCAAACAGCCCCCATTGACCCTCGATTCGTTGCGACCGCTCCTCGCTGAGCTCGGTGCTTTGATCGCGTCCTCGATCAGTGGCAATTCCACGGTCCCGTTTTCGCAAACCGTGCGGCACCTCCCAGCCGTCCAAGTCAGTCTCAGGTGGCTCCGCCGCCCGGCGCGGTCCCTGCCCCTCAGTCCAATGACTTTCAGTCGGCGTCCCTGCTGACGGCCACCTTTCCACAGGCGCAGGCTCGCACACATTTCAATCAGTCGTCTCCAGTGACCTCGTCTGCTTCTACGGTAGGCATAGCCTACAGTAGCCTGGGGGGATGGCACCGCTTCCTCCCTTCGCCCAAATGGAGACGAGACTGTGACAATGGCACGCGCGCACGGTGGTGCTGTGTCGTTTCGTTCGCCATTGGTGGAAGCGCGCGCCGTGCCCAGTGGTTCATATCAAAGTGTGGCGCCGCCGTCAAAAGTGCCGGCCGTCAAGAGGAAGCTGGTCGTGGACGAACTTTCCTTCTACGAGTCGCGTTCTCTCTGCACAACGGAGTCCGGTGCGTACCGCTTGCTTGTCTGCTTTTTGTAATTTGTTTGCATGCACTTGAATGATTTTTTTTACCATTTTGTATTTACTAGAGGCGCATGCGGCCTTTGGCCGCCATGTGTATGTTAAGGAATAAAGCAACTGATTTTGCATATGATGGTCGACATGATCATGCTGTGCAAGCAGGTGCGCGATGGGCGTTCACCCTGTTGACTGTTGGTGGCGCCAAAATTCACTCCTGCTCTGTTGATCACTATGGGCATTCACCCCGTTGACAGTTGGTGGTACCAAATTCACTACTGCTCTGTTGATCGTGATGGGCGTTCACCCCGTTGACAGTTGGTGGCGCCAAATTCACTGCTGCTCTGTTGATCGTGATGGGCGTTCACCCCGTTGACAGTTGGTGGCGCCAAATTCACTGCTGCTCTGTTGATCGTGATGGGCGTTCACCCCGTTGACAGTTGGTGGCGCCAAATTCACTGCTGCTCCGTTGACAGTTGGTGGCGCCAAATTCGCTGCTGCTCTGTTGATCGTGATGGGCGTTCACCCCGTTAACAGTTGGTGGCGCCAAATTCACTGCTGCTCTGTTGATCGTGATGGGCGTTCACCCCGTTGACAGTTGGGGGCGCCAAATTCACTGCTGCTCTGTTGATCGTGATGGGCGTTCACCCCATTGACAGAAATTGGCCCAAATCCTGTGCTCCTATGTGTGTGCGTGCGTGCGTGCACGTGCGTGCGTGCGTGCGTGCACGTGCGTGCGTGCGTGCGTGCCCGTGCGTGCGTGCGTGCGTGCGTGCGTGCGTGCGTGCCCGTGCGTGCGTGCGTGCGTGCGTGCGTGCGTGCGTGCACGTGCGTGCGTGCGTGCGTGCCCGTGCGTGCGTGCGTGCGTGCGTGCGTGCGTGCGTGCGCGTGCGTGCGTGCGTGCGTACGTGCGACCGTGCGTGCGTGCGTGCGTGCGTGCGTGCGTGCGAGCGTGCGTGCGTGCGTTCGGGCGTGCGTGGGCGTGCGAGCCGGCGTGCGTGCGTGCGTGCGTGCGAGCGTGCGAGCGTGCGTGCGTCGTGCGTGCGTGTACGTGCGTCGTGCGTGCGTGCGTGTACGTATGTTTCGACATAAGCCTGTGCGTGCGTGCAGGCATGTATATATATCCATATATCCATATATATGTAGTTATGTATATATATATATATATATAGGTATATATAGATCGTGAGTGCATGCGTGCGCGCCAATGCGCGCGCGCGTGCGTGCTTGCATGCGTGCGTTGCAACACATACAGTGCTCGTGACGTCTAGCCGAGTCGTTTGATATGCAATTCATAAATGCGCAGTTTATTTTCCATTTTCCAATTACACAACATACAATGTTACACATTTACAGTATTTTTTTCAAAAAGCAGTTGGGGCTTTCACCCACTCCAGGAAGGGAGGCACTTGGGCCAGCTAGCCGCTTGTAGCAGTGACCTGCTGCCAAAAGGTGTCAACTGACCACGCAACATCACCTATGTGGGTGAAATTGCGAAATTGTGAATTGGCATAATTTGCATAATTTTCATTTGCATAATTATGCGGGAGCATGTGCAAATGACTCGTGACGTCGAGGCGAGTCTTTTGATGTGCAATTCACCCATGTGCAATTCGTTTGGTAGTGTTAATCCATGCTGCAAACTTTGAAAATGCGCCATAACTACGGTATAAATTTGCATATCAAAAATCGACCTTGCCCATGACCATCTCGGGCTCGCGAGCGTTCGATCGAGCCATCGCGCTTCACCCATGTGCAATTCGTTTGGTAGTGTTAATCCGTGCTGCAAACTTTGAAAATGCGCCATAACTACGGTATAAATTTGCATATTAAAAATCGACCTTGCCCATGACCATCTCGGGGTCGCGAGCATTCGATCGAGCCATGCGCGTCCACGTACGTCAAGCGGTTCGCGAGTTTATCCCAAACACACACACAAACAAACACGTGCGCGCGGCGCATTTGTAAGTAGATTTCGTCGGAAAATCCTGGATTCGCAAGTGCTTGTTGTTGTAGGCGGTGGAGGAGGAGGAGGAGGAGAAGAAAGTCAGTCTCAACAGGTGTCCTTGCTGAACGTCGACGATGTGGACGTGGAGATGGCGGGGGAGGAGAGCGACGGGTCCGTGGGGCGGCTGTCGGTGAAGCGCTCCGCCTCAGCGGCCGAGTTGGGCGGCGCGCGCAGCTCCGTGGCCGCCGCTCCTCCTGCGGGCACGCTGTTGCCCTTCGCCGAGGCATGAGCTCCAGCCGACAAGCCCTGATAGACGAGGCGCCGACCAATGCCATGCTCACCAGCAACGTGCCCTTTAGTCTGTTCCTGACCACCCTTCTGGGATAGAGTTCTGACCCTGTCTCGCTCCCTCGACCAGCCATTTGGGTACGGGGGTGGGGTGGGGCGGGGGGGGGGGGTGTTCCAGCGTTAGCGAAATTTGGGTGCAAAAAATTGACCGCGAATATCGGAGAGGGGTTGTTGCAGTTTGTTCTGTGCCAGTGTGAGATACTTTGGCTCAGAATCTGCTACGACCGAGTCGGTGCTGGAGAAGCGCGAGGAGTTCTCGCTCATCGACCTGCACTGGTGTTTTGCGCGCCGCAGCCTTGCAGCGGCGCAATCGTCTGCTCTACAGTCGGGTCTCCAAGACCATTTTCGTCAAGCATAACCTGCCCTTACTCGACAAAACCAAGGGCCGAACAGCTTCCTACGGTCGAAACAACTCTAGTTCTTTGGGGGCGTGCGTGCGCGTGCCCGAAAGGGGCGGGGACGGCCTTGTGTGCGTGCGTGCGTGCGTGCGTGCGTGCGTGCGTGCGTGCGTGCGTGCGTGCGTGCGTGCGTGCGTGCGTGCGTGCGTGCGTGTCGGGCAAGGGGTGGTTACGCGTGTGTGCGTGCGTAGCAGGACGTACCTAAGGCTGTGTGGTCAGTGCACATCTCAGAGGAATGTCGTCAGGAAGGTGGAGCCAGAGCTGCCGGCGGTGTCCGAGTCCCTCGTCATGGACGACAGCATCATGGCGGTCGCCGACCTGCAGTAAAAACCGCCAGGAACGACGAAGTCGAATTTTGACTGCCCTACGTGATCTCTCTGGTTTGCGCCAATTGTTGCTATGTGAACGTGATGTTGCCCGCCGTGAGATGGTGCAAATGAAGAGGAAGTAAAGGGTGTTTTTTTAAATTATCACATTTCTTTCTTGAATAACTTTTGTTTCCTTTGTTGGATTGTAATGAAATTTGGAACACATATACCCAAGACTTTAGGATTTTGTCTGAAAAAAGAATCGTCGAATTCGGTTGATAATTCAGAGAGTTATGGCGCTCCAAATCAGATGTCTCTTTTTGAGAACAAAAACACCATTGCTGGGCTGGTGTTGGTGCTGTGTTGGGCCGATGTTTAAGAAAATCATGCTAGCAGTGCCCCCGACCATATTAGACGAGCCCGCGCAAAGCAAAAGCAAAGTTTTGCGTTTGAAATTTTGCATACAGTACTGATCAGTTACGATACGACCGATTTCGTTCGTAAGGTCTGCCAAAAAACGAGACATTTGATTCGGAGCGCCATAACTCTCGGAATCCTGCACCGAATTCGACGATTCTTTTTTCAGACAAAATCCTGTCTTGAGTGTTTCAAATTTCAAAACAATCCGACAAAGGAAACAAAAGTTATTCAAAAAAGAAATGTGATAATTTAAAAAAAAACACCCTTTAGTTCGTACCGTAAATCCTCCAATACAGACCCCCCCTCTAATAGTGCCCCCCCCTCCCATAGTGCCCCCGGGGACGGCAAGGTTGAAATAATAGAGCCCCCCCTGCAATAGTGCCCCCGGGGGTAAGGGGTATGTTGTGCCAGGTGCCGTTGATGGGCAAAAATATAGTGGTAGGTAGATTTATATCGTGTATACACACTACTACTAACCAATAATAGTACGTTTCAGCAACTAATAGCGGTAAATCAACCATTAAATGTGGCAAAAGTGATCAAAATCATCAAAAAATCGGCAAAAATCGGCAATCTAGCATTACCATTCAAAATTTTTAGGTTGAAATAATAGACGCCCCCCCCCCCTCCACTCGTGCCCCCCCTCCAATAGTGCCCCCGGGTAAGGAGAGGTTGAAAAAATAGTGCCCCGGGGGCACTATTGGAGGATTTACGGTATATGACTCATGAGCCAGCCATAATGGAGCGATGAGGCACGCACGCGCGCACGCACGCACGCAGGCATCCAGCACAAACAGGCGCATGCGTACGCGTACGTGTACATGGTGTATATGTACGTGGTGTATTCTATGTTTATGATTCTGAAAGCTTGTTTTTAATGCTTAAGGGTATGAAATCATGCAAGGGTGCTCGGGCTGTGCCTGCTTATACGTCCTACACATGTTAAAATACTCTACTTGGTCCAGATAACGTTCTGAGGTGATTTTAAAAAGTTCAAAATAAAACGTACAAATTTCAAATAAAACGGTTTTATTTAAAATAAAACACCCGCGTTTGCCGTTTTTTTTACAACTCTACGCCAAGGTGTCAATCAGAGTGAGCTGAATCCCTAGAGCGCGCTGTTAATCAATATCATTCCGCATTTTTTTAGAGCGAACGACATCAGACATAGACAGCGGACCGGAATTCGCGACACCAGCATCATCACGCGAGAGGATAGTAGTGAAGGACAGCAGCTGCCGACGACCACGACCAGTGCGCGACTGGAACGTTATGTTTCACTGGAACAGGGGCGTAGCCAGGATTCGACTTTGGTGTGAGTTCAATCTCGGTCAAATACGCAATTTTGCGGAGAGATGGAGGCAGTTACATTGTGGCGGACCTTGGGACATTTCGGCCGGACGAGTTTCCACCACAGCCTTTTCTCGCGTTCTTCGCCGTCTCTTCTCACACTTCGCGCCCGAAAATGCTAATCGTTCATCAAAAATTCGCTGCAAATTTCGAAGAAGACAAAATTGTATTGGATTTCGGTACAAACCAAGCATCGCATCTACAAACTTCTGTCGAAAATTAACGCCTTTTTAACGTGCTAAACCATGCGCTGGAAGCGAAAATTTGGCTTTTGAATGTCCTTTTGCCATTTCCTTTTGCAATTTGCGTGCACATATCGAAATCCTCCAATCCAGGGCCAAGAAGTGCCACACGATTTGCGTCATACAGGGACATAGGTAAATTGTATTGTGTACACAGTTAAGTTACACCCATTAATAATCAACATTCCAGCTAGGTACTTTGAACTGTTAGTGGAAGATTTGCATTAACTGACACATTGGTACACATTTAAGCTTCAAATTTCGTGCTACGGTCGATTATGGGGGGATGGGGGGGGGGGGTTCCCCCCCCCCCCATCTGGCTACGCCACGGTAATTAAGGCGGCGAACACTTTGGTGTTTAAGGGGGAGAAGGTGGTTCGTGGTAGAGTCAGACGCGCTGCGCTCGCAGGAGTATCTGAGACATCATCGTCAGGACGAGCTCGCCGTCGCTCGTCCACACCGTACCGTGGGACACGCTGCGGTCGGCAGCTGAACGCCAAGACGCACGCTACAAAAAAATAGCAACCATTCGGCGCAGACGAGGAGGAAACGCACCGGAAGCGGAAGTGTTCGCTGCGAAGAGCAGGTAGTCCGACATTTGACTTGGACTGAGCAGCTCTGCTTGATGGAACCAGAGGCTGAAGTCGAGTGACAGCACTTGACCTGGACGAAACGCGCGCGCGTAGGCCTCAGGCTTGCGTGCGTGCGTACGTGAACGCACTGGTCATCAAGCCGCAGGCGGCCTGCGCCTTGGCCGCAGACTGAACCAAGGCAAAATCGCCGTAGAAGACGATCGAGCTGCAGTGCCTGGCCACGACGTCTTCTCCGCTTTCTACAAAGTGTTAGTGCCATTGGGGGGGGGGCGGAAGTAGCGCCGCAGACAACAGCCAGTTCTGCCATTTCTACAGTAGAGAAATTTACTCGCGGTTCAGGAAATGAGAGCCGGGGGGCGGGTTCTTGTTGGACTAGGGGCAACGCTAGGAGACCGTCAATGGCCCATGTAGCATGTCCATCTCCATGACGCCTTCCCGTCCAGAGCCGCATGATTAGCCATAGACAATCGGAAGAACGCCATTTGAGATCTAGGGCAGCGACAGCACGAGAAAATCCATCGAAAGGAAAGTGCTCGATCTAGTGGCGCCATCAAGAATCGAACGCAGGACCTTGCGTGCAAGAGGCCCATTGTCTACCACTACCTAGGCCACTCGAGGAGAGGGGGCTGTGGGGGAAACAATCATTGTTTCTTTGCAGCCTTACCCCACAGGCAAGCTTTTATTATTGAAGAGCTTTTGGTCCCATGTTCGTTTTTGGTCTTTGTGAACTGAAGAAGGTCCCTAATTGGGACCGAATGCTCCTCAATAATAAAAGCTTGCCTGTGGGGTAAGGCTGCAAAGAAACAATGACTAGGTACCTAGGCCATACGCTGCCCTACGGACCGGGGGGGGGAGAGGGGGCGGGCATCAGGAAGTCTTTTTGGATAGGCTGTGCCACGCACATACCGAACTCCTCTTTGGGCTTGACCCACGACAACATGGACAGGTCGGTCTTGTTCAGACCTAGCCAATTCTGCGGCTCCACGGGCTTGATGATAAACTGCCTGGGTTCGTTTTTGAGGCGCATCTGAGACAGCAGCCGATCAACTTTCGACAGGTCTGGGCGAGCGACATGCTCGGCGAGCAGGATACTGCAGTGGAACGAGAAATCGCTGTGGGAAAAGCAAAAAGCAAAACTAGAAGGAAGAAGACACTGACCGCGACTCCTCCAGTTGTGTCGGAGGAGCGACCTAAACGCAAAAGCGGGGTTAATGGAAATTGTCGCAAAGATATTGCACACACATAAGATAGTTTGACTCGAGGTTCTATGTGAATCGAATGGCAGAAAGAGGTGGGGGGGGGGGGTGGCAGGCTTGTGTCTGGGACGCGGGGCCTCCCTCCGCCAGTCGGGGGTTCGTTCAGCTGGGACATAGATAGAGGTTCGTGGGCGCGCGGCGGCGGCGGTGGTTGCTGGAAGTATGTAAGAAGGCGCAAAACACTGACGACGGGCATGGCCGGACCGAAGACGGCGGCGCTCTCGGGCTGGCGCTCTCTGCCGAGACGGACGTGGCAGCTGGCCATCATCTCCTCGTTCTGCACGACGGTCACCTGCCGACTGACCAAGCTCCGACCGTCAAAGACTCTGCTGACGTCGTAGAGCAGCGCTCGGCTCGCGTTCCCTGCGCACGCGCAGCAGCGCGTCAACGAGTCCGCAACGGGCACGCAACGCGCGCCAACACCGCACCGGGCCTGATGAACTGCGCGTGCGCGCTCACGACGCGCAAGTCGGCGTCGGCGCACCTACGCGCCGCATCCATCGCCTGCGCGATCAGCTGCAACGTGTAGCGTACATGCACCACCAGCCAGAAGGGTGTGCAACTACAGTTCAGTCGGATGTTACGTTAATAGGCACTAGCCGCTTCAACTCAGGACTCCTGCTTGCAAAGTGCTCCAACGTGGTTCAACATCAATTTGTCTCATGAAATAAAATAATGTTGAGAATACGCACTTGTACAATGATGAATGACTGCAATGATGAAACTGCAAATTGTTGGAATGTATGTCAACCAAAGCCAATGCATGTCATGTCAACCAACGCATTTGCACGAATACTAAAGAATTGCTTGTAACAACCACTCTGTTTTAAATAAATTTCATATCAACACACCCACGACGTAAATTGGAGACATGCGCTGAGACTCATTTTCAGAAGTTTTGTTTTATTTTCTGTGATGATGCTATGTGGCAGGTGGGGGGGGGGGGGGTGGGGGGGGAGGGAGCAGAGGCTTTTCGGTGTGTCTGTTTGTATGTGTTGTGGTTAAAACGTTTTGCTCTCGCAACCCAACACCAACAATCCGAACCACGCACAAACCCCGCACACAACCAAGCCCAGCAACCGCTGCAAGGCAGGGAGCGGGGATTGGAGAGAATGGGAGAGCCCGAAAATAGTTTATCGCCCAGAGGCCCCCAAAGGTCGAGTAGCTCAATGACCAATGGGGGGTTGGCCCTTCAGAGCCCTTCAGAGTCAGCTAATAATATTGGCTTTTTGTAATCTGCATGGTTGCTCACATATGTTCATGCACTTGATCTGCAGGCGCAAGGCCTTTGGACCTGGTCTAAGCTAGGATCGCGGCGCGTTCCGATCCATTCCAGCGCGCCGTGGCGGTCGGTTTCGGCGGGCTTGGCTTTGTCTCCTTACGTCGTTTTTTTTGGCAAATCACAATTGTTGCGTCCGCGTCCGCTGCGTCCGAAACCTAAGCGAAGCCTAATCCTGAGCCTAAGCGAAGCATAAGCCTAAGCCAAATCAAAGCCAAAGCATAAGCCTAAGCAAAGTCTGGACTAAGCCTAAGCAAAGCCTAAAATTAAGAAAGTTTTATCGGACGAGCAGCGGACGCGACGTCAATTTTTCAGCCGTTCTTTTTCGGGGAAACAGTCATTGGCATTGAACCGGGCGAAACGCACCACAATATCTACTATTACGTTAATGCGGCGAATGCCAACGCCAAGAAAAACTAAAACAACGCACCACTAAATCGCGCGCCGCGAGGGTGCTCTGTCTCTCTCTCTCTTCTCTCTGTGTCTCTCTCTCTCTCTCGGAGCGTCGCGTCTATCGTATGCCATCATCGTCGTCGTCGTCGCGTCGTATGTGCGTGTAATACCAGTTTTTATAGCGTTAACACCTGTAAAACAAAGTAAAAAATAATAAAAAGTTCAAAGTTTTTATAGCATAAACACGTGAAAACAAAAAAGTTATAAACAAAAAGTTACAGGTATTTTTATGGCAGAGGTTTGATACCAGGACCTCCAGAAAAGTAACGGACATCATAACCACTACACCATTGATCTATACGGAACTGTTTTCTAAACACTTCTGATAAGTCAGAAGCGCGCATAAAATGTGCTGATTATATTATATTTGCATAACGCATGGATTACGATAGCTCAGTAGTGCCACTCTTATTTTGATGGTAAAATGTGCCAAGCAAGCTTCATACAAAATTTCAGCTCAAGCTCAATCCATCCATTGCTGACAGAACCCACAAACAGTCATACTACTGTAGAAAAGGATAATGCTATATCTTGTCATTACTGTAGCAGATTGGAAAACGAATGCCAGATTCGTGACGCCATGGTCGATTACATATATCCCAAGCAGATTTGACACTGAATTCTCAAATTCGATCAAACGCAATTTGCATATTCAATGCGTCGTATCTCGCGATTACGGTATCGCACTGGAAAACGGATGTGATATTCGTGACAGCATGGTCGATTACATATATCCCGAGCAGAATTGACTCTGAATTCTCAAATTCGATCAAACACGTATGCGAAATTTGCATAACTCACGGATTACGGTAGCTATCGCAAATCCGGCCCTTAGATGATGGTGAAGTTTCCCACGGCAGCTTCATGCAAAATTTCAGCTCAATCCATCCAGCAGAACTCTGTCTGCATTACAGACAGAACCCACAGTCATACTACTGTAGAAAAGGATAATGCTATATCTTGTCATTACTGTAGCATAAACGAGAGATCGTGATCCACGGTCGATTACATATATCCCAAGCAGATTTGACACTGAATTCTCGAATTCGATCAAACGCAATTTGCATATTCAATGTCCGTAACTCGTGTTACGGTATCGCATTGAAAAACGGATGTGATATTCGTGACAGCGCGGCGATACATACATCCCAAGCAGATTTGACACGGAATCTAAATCGATCAAACACGTATGCGAATTTGCATAACTCACGGATTACGGTAGTTTTAGAAGTGCCACTCTTATTTTGACGGTGAAATGTGCCAAGGCAGCTTCATGCAAAATTTCAGCTCAATCCATCCAGCACAACTGTCTGCGCTGCGTTGCAGACAGACAAACATTGTGCTTTAGTAATATAGATGCGTGAGTGACACACTACAAAGTCCACTGCTGCTGTTATAGGCAAGAGAATCAGTGGTGAGTGGGGTGGGATGAGAGTCCCTTCGCCATTTTGAAGAAGGGACAAAAAAATCATTGTCGTTTCGTATATCCCAGTGCTGAACTTCAGTAAACGCAAAATTTCACTAATATTGTATATTGGCATAGCCATAGCCATTAGTCACACGCACCTGTCCACCGTAGACAACCGGCGAGCCATGGAAGCCAGCCATATTTCTGACGGATCTAGGGTGGAGACTTTTATATTTATTTATCTTCTATAATTTCAAATGTAAAAGAAACAACTTGAAGCGGTCTTCAGAGACACGTTCGACGCTGGTGAGGGACTGCAGGGACAGGGAGTCGTCGATAGTATCAGAGACGGCTTCTCCCATCGTGTACGCGTGTCAAATACACGCGTAAGGACTAGGTATATGTAGCCGCAACTCAGGACACCTGCTGCAGGACAAGAAGTGGTTCAGGATTAATGTTGCAATAGAGATAAAATACTGGTAATATTGAGAATGCTCAGTTGAAGGCCAGCAATGATCATTGAACAGTGCACCAAGACAGTAAGCACTTGGACATTCCGCACCACAAGTTTCAACCCAACAGCAGCTGCAGTAATTGAGACATGCAACACAGCAGATCGTGCAAGGTCTCTGTTGCATCCCTCTCCCCCTCCCCTTTAGACGTAAGATTATTCTGCTTCTTCTCTTGATCATCTCTTCGCTGCACTAATGCAGCGTAGTGATTGGGGCTGTGATCGCACTGGTGCGTCTCAGCCACTCAGACGTCTCAGCCACAGCACTCCTCCTCTGACGAAGCTCTAACTCCTGTCAGTAGCCGTCGAAGAAGCCGCAACGAATGACGGGCTTCTTGCGCCGCTCTGATGGACGCGCCACGCTCGCCGGAACCGTCGTCCGTGGCACGCGCGCCTCGCGCGGATGTCGTTCGTCTCGGCGGCGGTGCGGCAGCCTGGTTCTTGTGTCGGCGCCCACGATTGCTCGTCCTCCTCGCGTCGCAGCGAACCTTGCACATAACCTTGCGCAGCGGGTCTGCTGAAGGACTTCGCCCCGGGGCACCCGAGTCTGGTTCCCACCGCGTATTCTTGTCTTCCTGCCTTCCTTACGAGTTTCCGCTTCCTGGTGAACGTTGGCGGCAGCATCAGCTCGATGGAACGTCGTCCGCATGCGGCGCTTGTTCCAACTCGCTCCCGGCGACTTGCCAACGCCAGCTAGCGCCTCTGGCAGAATCGTGCGAGTCGTTCGCTGGAGAACTGCGCGTCGTCGTTGGACAGCAGTGTCCGTGGTAGGCCGTGTGCCGCAACCGCTTCTCTGAGCAGCTCGGCCGTCGCTCCCGTCGTAGACGACTTCTTCGTCTGTCGAACCTCTGATCGTGCAGGGACAAGGCGGCGACGGCGAACAAGCAGGTGGAGCCTTTGCATGGTCCAGCGTAGCCGATGACGTGGACTCTTTGCAGGCAGTTGCTGACTCGGCGGCTCCCAGGGCACTTTCGGTGGATGGCACAGGATGACAAAGTTGCAGCTGCAACAGCGTTGCGTCAACTCTTCCGAGTCAGTGTCGATCCTCGATCCGTAGTGGTACGTCCTCGCGCTAGACTCTGCATCTTGCTCGAATAGCAGTGGGCTTCGTGGAGAGCAGACGAGGGCTTCTTGAAGGGCAAGACGACACGCGTTCCACAGAGCACGCCGCTCTGGCCGTCCACTTGACTCGCTTGCCCGCGTGTGCGCATCGCGTCGGGTCGACGTCGACTCGCGTTGGCCGGACATCCGTGGCGTGATCGATCTGACGACCTTCGACATCCTCGCTCGCGCCCTCCTTTCTCGCGTCCGGATTCTCGCGATACATCCTGTGCCGAGACGGGCGGTTGCTTGAGCGGGACTTCAGCTCCTCGACTTGGCGGACCGTCCGGCGCAGCGACTTCAGCTCCTCGGACCCTTTGTCAAAGTCCACCGGCGGCCCGCGCCCGCGTGCCCTTCTGTGCGTATATTTTCATGTTTCATCGCCCTACCAAAATATTTTCACTTCCGGGATAATCGATAAATATCGATATGGGTAGGTCGGGTCACTTTGGCTAAAACACAAAAGTTGACCGCCTGCACGTGCAGATCATTTTGGTTCTTTATACCGCTATGCTCCAACGAACCAATATGGCACTACAGATGTGCACGCACGCACGCACACCAACAAATGGGCTGCTTCGCAAGAAACTTGATGTGGGTAGGTCCGATCACTTTGGCAAAAACACAAAAGTTGACCGTCTAGTCATGGTGATCATTTCCATGCTACTCTGACGCAGCAATATAGCACAACTGCATCTGCATGCATGCACGCATGTATGTCTGCTAGGCTGTTGGTACTTTGCTTTACTTCAATTTTGCCTTGTTCGGTTCAGTCACAGGTGCATTGTGTGTGAACCTACGTCAGTGAATGTGTGTGTGCGTATGTGCGTGCGTGCTGCGTGTGTGCGTGCGTGCGTGTGTGCGAGCATGCGGGCGTGCATTCGTGCGTGCGTGCATGCTTGCATGCATTGAATTACAGAAACCCCCTCATCTTTCGAAAAAACACTGTATTAAGGAAAAATTTGCAGGTGTCTGCAAAAAAAGGTGAATATGTGACGCTCGTGTGGTGAAGTCCAGTTTGAAAAGGAGCGGTATTAAGGCATGCCCCACTGATTTCTGGCCACTTCCACATTGTAGCTGATCAACTTCAGTTTGAACAAACCATGTATAAAATCTAAACCTCATGCAGCAACACGTCACATATTCGGCGTTTGCTGTGTTCACCCGCAATGGAAATGTGCAGCGAAAATAATGGCGACTGGAACTGGCTGACATTTACATATATTGAAATGCAAGAAATAAGCACATGCCCATGGAACCCCTATGCACACATATGCATGCGCGCGTGCACGCACGCAGCACACACATGCATTAGGGCACTACACAAATGGCTGGGGGCACAACACAAAATGTTGGATGAACAGTTTGTCATTGGGTGGAATGCCAGAAGGGAATGGAGCAGGATTGTGTACGTATTGTATGTCTCACCTACACATCAGCAACTGTACACCATCACCAATCCACATGTAACAAATTTTAGCATGGGGCACCAATTGATTATGCAGAACATACTTTGGCAGTGTCAGGTTCATGGTAATGGGCAATAATAACGTCTTGTTAGAGAAGAGGTATGAGTTGATGGACGTTTATGCTTTGGTTGGCTTGACTGAGTGACATGGCTCACACAACAAACGCCGAACATGTGACGTGTTGCTGCATGAGGTTTAGATTTTATACATGGTTTGTTCAAACTGAAGTTGATCAGCTACAATGTGGAAGTGGCCAGAAATCAGTGGGGCATGCCTTAATACCGCTCCTTTTCAAACTGGACTTCACCACACGAGCGTCACATATTCACCTTTTTTTGCAGACACCTGCAAATTTTTCCTTAATACCACTCCTTTTCAAACTGGACTTCAACACGAGCATCACATATTCGCCTTTTTTTACAGCCACCTGCAAATTTTTCCTTAATACAATGTTTTGTCATAACACAAAGACAAGGACGACAACACGCACGCACGTACACATGCATCCGTCGGAGCGTAGTGATGTAAAGAATCAAAATGATCACCATGACCAGGCGGTCAACTTTTGTGTTTAGCCGAAGTGATGCGACGTACCCACATCCAGTTATTTTGTGAAGAAGCCAATTTGATGGTGTGCGTGCGTGCGTGCACATCTGCAGTGCCATATTGCTTCGTCGGAACATAGCGGTGTAAAGAATCAAAATGATCTACACGTGCAGGCGGTCAACCTCCGTGTTAGCCAAAGTAATCGTTCGAGACATCTACAGGGTACTAGAGACATGTACACTAACAGTGCATCAAAGTGCAAAACCTTGTTAGTGATCTGTGAGATGCAATTTTAATTGGAACTGCTATTTAGGGTTTAATTCTCCCCCTGGATCGCTCTGCACATCAGTTCGAGACATCTACAGGGTACTAGAGACATGTACACTAACAGTGCATCAAAGTGCAAAACCTTGTTAGTGATCTGTGAGATGCAATTTTAATTGGAACTGATATTTAGGGTTTAATTCTCCCCCTGGATCGCTCTGCACATCAGTTCGAGACATCTACAGGTACCAGAGAATGCATCGAAGTGCAAAACCTTGGTAGTGATCTGTGAGATGCAATCTTACTTGGAACTGCTATTTTGGGTTTAATTCCCCCCTGGATCGCTCTGCACATCAGTTCGAGACATCTACAGGGTACTAGAGACATGTACACTAACAGTGCATCAAAGTGCAAAACCTTGTTAGTGATCTGTGATATTCACTTTTAATTGGAACTGCTATTTAGGGTTTAATTCTCCCCCTGGATCGCTCTGCACATCAGTTCGAGACATCTACAGGTATGAGAGAATGCATCGAAGTGCAAAACCTTGGAGTGATCTGTGAGATGCAATCTTACTTGGAACTGCTATTTTGGGTTTAATTCTCCCCCTGGATCGCTCTGCACATCAGTTCGAGACATCTACAGGGTACTAGAGACAGGTACACTAACAGTGCATCAAAGTGCAAAACCTTGTTAGTGATCTGTGAGATGCAATTTTAATTGGAACTGCTATTTAGGGTTTAATTCTCCCCCTGGATCGCTCTGCACATCAGTTCGAGACATCTACAGGTACCAGAGAATGCATCGAAGTGCAAAACCTTGGTAGTGATCTGTGAGATGCAATCTTACTTGGAACTGCTATTTTGGGTTTAATTCTCCCCCTGGATCGCTCTGCACATCAGTTCGAGACATCTACAGGGTACTAGAGACATGTACACTAACAGTGCATCAAAGTGCAAAACCTTGTTAGTGATCTGTGAGATGCAATTTTACTTGGAACTGCTATTTAGGGTTTAATTCTCCCCCTGGATCGCTCTGCACATCAGTTCGAGACATCTACAGGTACTAGAGAATGCACCATATTAGACGAGCCCGCGCAAAGCAAAAGCAAAGTTTTGCGTTTGAAATTTTGCATACAGTACTGATCAGTTAGATACGACCGATTTCGTTCGTAAGGATTTCGTTCGTCTGCCAAAAAACGAGACATTTGATTCGGAGCGCCATAACTCTCGGAATCCTGCACCGAATTCGACGATTCTTTTTTCAGACAAAATCCTAAAGTCTTGAGTATAAGTGTTCCAAATTTCAAAACAATCCGACAAAGGAAAATTCAAAAAAGAAATGTGATAATTAAAAAAAACACCCTTTAGTTCGTATATGACTTATGAGCCAGCCATAATGGAGCGATGAAGCACGCACGCGCGCACGCACGCACGCAGGCATCCAGCACAAACAGGCGCATGCGTACGCGTACGTGTACATGGTGTATATGTACGTGGTGTATTCTGTGTTTATGATTCTGAAAGCTTGTTTTCAGTGACGGATCCAGGATTTTGTGACGGGGAGGGCGGCGAAATTGGAGCAAGAGAGACGGATTTAGAAGAAGGGGGGACCCTGTCGAAATTTATGGACGCTGGGCCATTTCAGCGTCGGCTTGGCACATACAAATTATTCTGAACAATTAATACATAACAAACGGCGCCACAAACAAACACTTTGAGAGTTGCGGCTGCTTACAATCATTTTTAAAATCAGAAAAAGTAGGTCCACTAGGCATATTGCCAGGGTTGCATAAAAAAAAAATTTCAAGTTTTTTTTTTAAATTAAAAAAAAATTTTTTTTTTTTTTTTTTTTAAAAAAATTTTTTTTAATTGTATTAGGAGCCATCATTGGTGCCCAATAACTTTAATATAATATACTTTTATCCTATTAGAGTGTCAAACACAAGTACTAGTGCTTCCCTAAAGCCTTTAGAAGCATATTTAGCATCGGTTTAGTCAAATGGTGACAAAGCCGCTGCCCCTAAATGGTCGTGTACGGTATCGCACTATGTTGGGAACCAGTTCGGAAACCCCAAAAAGAGCTTAGTTTTGGTGCTAATAAGCAAGTTTATGCATGAATAACTACTAATTGTACCATCTAAACACCATTTAACGCCTTTTTGCCACTCAAAAGCTAAATTTTACCCAAAAACAGACAAATTTTTTTTTTTAATTTAAAAAAAAAAATCCAACTTTTTTTAAAAAAAAAAAAATTTTTTTTTTAAAAAAAAAAACTTTTTTTTTTAAACTTAAAAAAACTTTTTTAAATTGTGCAACCCTGCATATTGCTTCTCTTGTTTCGCGATTTTTGGTTGTTTGGCGACAGGTTTCTGCTTCCTAAACTAAGAATATTGTGCTGATGTTGTAGAGTGGACACTAATCTATCAAAAGAAACGTAAACATCTCTGTGCTGCAGCGCAGGCACTTTTGGCGTTTTTTAGTGTTAGCCCCCAGTTCCTCGTTCCCCAGTTTCTCTGCGCCCAATTCCTCGGTTTCCAGTTCCTCGGTCCTCTTCATGCTTTCCACGTTTCCCTGTTTCCGATGCTGAGCTTCAATTTTTGATGGTCATGTACGGGGTCAGTTTGAAATTCAGCACCTTCCATAAATGGCTTGGGAAATTTGGTACATAGCGGTGGCAACGCCAAAACTGATCAACCAATTAATTGCCCATTCAACAAAGTCGCAGTAAATGGATTGAGAACAAACCACATTAGTTTTTGCCACATTGCCTTCTCAGCTATCAGTGATATCACGCTCCTACCAAACAGTCAGAATGTACATGCACCTTGACGTGCCCCGTCATGCTGAGGACCGAGGAAGTGGGGTATGTCTTTTTGAGCACTGTCGGTCAAGCACCTTTTAGACGGTGGGGGCGGCAGATGACCATCACCAATTCCCAACTCGTTATCGCTATGCCCACCAGGCTGGTTCCCCCTTCTTTCTTTAGCTCCACCGCCGCGGCCCTGCCACGCCCCACCATCTCGCCGACTCTCAGCGCGAGCCCCTCCCCAAACACCACCGTACGGGCCACTCGACACCGCCGCCCTCCCCGCCCCCCTCTAAATCCTGACGGGGAGGGCGGCCGCCCTCCCCCCTCCCCCTGGACCCGTCGGTGCTTGTTTTTATGCTTAAGGGTATAAATCATGCAAGAGTGCTCGGGCTGTGCCTGCTTATACGTCCTACACATGTTAAAATACTCTACTTGGTCCAGATAACGTTCTGAGGTGATTTTAAAAAAGTTCAAAATAAAACGTACAAATTTCAAATAAAACGGTTTTATTTAAAATAAAACACCCGCGTTTGCCGTTTTTTTTTGCAACTCTACGCCAAGGTGTCAATCAGAGTGAGCTGAATCCCTAGAGCGCGCTGTTAATCAATATCATTCCGCAATTTTTCAGAGCGAACGACGCCCTATCAGACATAGACAGTGGACCGGAATTCGCGACACCAGCATCATCACGCGAGAGGATAGTAGTGAAGGACAGCAGCTGCCGACGACCACGACCAGTGCGCGACTGGAACGTTATGTTTCACTGGAACAGGGGCGTAGCCAGGATTCGACATCGGTGTGAGTTCAATCTCGGTCAAATACGCAATTTTGCGGAGAGATGGAGGCAGTTACATTGTGGCGGACCTTGGGACATTTCGGCCAGACAAGTTTCCACCACAGCCTTTTTTCGCGTTCTTCGCCGTCTCTTCTCACACTTTCGCGCCCGAAAATGCTAATCGTTCATCAAAAATTCGCTGCAAATTTCGAAGAAGACAAATCGATATTGGATTTCGGTACAAACCAAACATCGCATCTACAAACTTCTGTCAAAAATTAACGCCTTTTTAACGTGCTAAACCATGCGCTGGAAGCGAAAATTTGGCTTTTGAATTTCCTTGCCATTTCCTTTTGCAATTTGCGTGCGCATATCGAAATCCTCCAATCCAGGGCCAAGAAGTGCCACACGATTTGCGTCATACAGGGACATAGGTAAATTGTATTGTGTACACAGGTTCAGTTACACCCATTAATAATGAGCATTCAGCTAGGTTATTTCAATATTAGTGAAAGGTTGGTTAAGCTGACACATTGGTACACATTTAAGCTTCAAATTTCGTGCTACGGTCGATTATGGGGGGATGGGGGATTCCCGCAAAATTTGTGGCTACGCCACTGTACTGAAGGCGGCGAACACTTTGGTGTTGAAGGCGGAGAAGGTGGATCGTGGTAGAGTCAGACGCGCTGCGCTCGAAGGAGGATCTGTCCAGACATCGTCGTCAGGACGAGCTCGCCGTCGCTCGTAGCCGCGCTCCGTGGGACACGCTGCGGTCGGCAGCTGAACGCCAAGACGCCGCGCTACAAAATGCAAGCGAACATTCGGCGCAGACGAGGAGGAAACGCACCGGAAGCGGAAGTGTTCGCTGCGAAGAGCAGGTAGTCCGACATTTGACTTGGACTGAGCAGCTCTGCTTGATGGAACCAGAGGCTGAAGTCGAGTGACAGCACTTGACCTGGACGAAACGCGCGCGCGTAGGCCTCCGGCTTGCGTGCGTGCGTACGTGAACGCACTGGTCATCAAGCCGCAGGCGGCCTGCACCTTCGCCCGCAGACTGAACCAAGGCAAAATCGCCATCAAAGACGATCGAGCTGCAGTGCCTGGCCACGACGTCTTCTCCGCTTTCTACAAAGTGTCACTCTCATCGAGGAGGGGCGGAAGTAGCGCCGCAAGCGACGGCCAGGTTGTGCCGTTTGTACAGTAGAGGGATTGACTCACGGTTCAGGAAATGCGAGCCGAGGAGGCGGGTTTTTGTTGGACTAGGGGCAACGCTAGGAGACCGTCAATGGCCCATGTATGTATCATGTCCATCTCCGTGACGCCTTTCAGTCAGAGAGCCGCCCCATGGTTGGCCATAGACAATCGGAAGAACGCCATTTGAGATCTACGAGCCAGCGACAACACGAGAAATCCATCGAAAGGAAAGTGCTCGATCTAGTGGCGCCATCAAGAATCGAACGCAGGACCTTGCGTGCAAGAGGCCCATTGTCTACCACTACCTAGGCCACTGAGGAGAGGGGGCTGTGGGGGAAACAATCATTGTTTCTTTGCAGCCTTACCCCACAGACAAGCTTTTAATATTGAAGAGCTTTTGGTCCCATGTTCGTTTTTGGTCTTTGTGAACTGAAGAAGGTCCCTAATTGGGGACCGAAATGTATCCTCAATAATAAAAGCTTGCCTGTGGGGTAAGGCTTAAAAAAACAGATGACTCATACCTAAGCCATCCGCTGCCCTGCAGACCGGTGGGGGGGGGGGAGGGGGCGGGCATCAGGAAGTCTTTTTGGATAGGCTGTGCCACGCACATTTCAAACTCCTCTTGGGCTTGACCCACGACAACATGGACAGGTCGGTCTTGTTCAGACCTAGCCGATTCTGCGGCTCCACGGGCTTGATGATAAACTGCCTGGGTTCGTTTTTTGAGGCGCATCTGGGACAGCAGCCGATCAACTTTCGACAGGTCTGGGCGAGCGACATGCTCGGCGAGCAGGATACTGCAATGGAACGAGAAATCGCTGTGGGAAAAGCAGAAAGCAGAACTAGAAGGAAGAAGACACTGACCGCGACTCCTCCAGTTGTGTCGGAGGAGCGACCTAAACGCAAAAGCGGGGTTAATGGAAATTGTCGCAGAAATATTTCACACCGCGTAAGATAGTTTGACTCGAGGTTCTATGTGAATCGAATGGCAGAAAGAGGTGGGGGGGGGGTGGCAGGCTTATCTCTGGGACGCGGGGCCTCCCTCCGCCAGTGGTGGGTTGGTTCAGCTGGGGCATACAGTAGACAGGTTCGTGGGCGCGCAGGTGGAAGTGAGAAGGCGCAAAACACTGACGACGGGCATGGCCGGACCGAAGACGGCGGCGCTCTCGGGCTGGCGCTCTCTGCCGAGACGGACGTGGCAGCTGGCCATCATCTCCTCGTTCTGCACGACGGTCACCTGCCGACTGACCAAGCTCCGACCGTCAAAGACTCTGCTGACGTCGTAGAGCAGCGCTCGGCTCGCGTTCCCTGCGCACGCGCAGCAGCGCGTCAACGAGTCCGCAACGGGCACGCAACGCGCGCCAACACCGCACCCAGGCCTGATCGAACTGCGCGTGCGCGCTCGCGACGCGCAAGTCGGCGTCGGCGCGCCTCGCGCACCATCCATCGCCTGCGCGGTGGCTGCAACGTGTAGCGTACATGCACCACCCGGCGGAAGAGGGTGCAACTACAGTTCAGTCGGATGTTACGTTAATAGGCACTAGCCGCTTCAACTCAGGACTCCTGCTTGCAAAGTGCTCCAAAGTGGTTCAACATCAATTTGTCTCATGAAATAAAATAATGTTGAGAATACGCACTTGTACAATGATGAATGACTGCAATGATGAAACTGCAAATTGTTGGATGTCTGTCAACCAAAGCCAATGCATGTCATGTCAACCAACGCATTTGCACGAATACTAAAGAATTGCTTGTAACAACCACTCTGTTTTAATAAATTTCATATCAACACACCCACGACGTAATTGGAGACATGCGCTGGACCGTTTTCCGAAGAAGTTTTGTTTTATTTTCTGTGATAAATACTACTGGCAGGTGGGGGGGGGGAGGGGAGAGCATAGGCTTTTCGGTGTGTCTGTTTGTATGTGTTGTAGGTTCAAGAACGTTTTGCTCTCGCAACCCAACACGAACAATCCGAAACACGCTCAAAACGCGCACACAAAGAAGACCATGAACAGATGCAAGGGAGGGAGGGGGGATTGGAGAGAATGGCGGAAACCGAGAAATAACTTTTATCGCCAGGAGGCCCCCAAAGGTCGAGTGGCTCAATGACCAATGGAGGATTGGCCCTTGCGAGAGCCCTTCAGAGTCAGCTAATAATATTGGCTTTTTGTAATCTGCATGGTTGCTCGGGTGTGTTCATGCACCTTGATCTGCAGGCGCAAGGCCTTTGGACCTGGTCTAAGCTTAGGATCGCGGTCCGACGCTTGTGATTGCCTTCCAGCGCGCCGTCGGCGGTCGGTTTTCGGCGGGCTTGGGCTTGTGTCTTCCTTACGTCGTCTTTTTTTGGCAAATCACAATTGTTGCGTCCGCGTCCGCTGCGTCCGAAACCTAAGCGAAGCCTAATCCTGAGCCTAAGCGAAGCATAAGCCTAAGCCAAATCAAAGCCAAAGCATAAGCCTAAGCAAAGTCTGGACTAAGCCTAAGCAAAGCCTAAAATTGAGAGGGTTTTCCTCGGACGCAGCCAGGGGACACGGACCCATCAATTATTTTCAGCCGTTTTCTTTTTCGGGGAAATCGCAGTTCATTGGGCCATTGAACCGGGCGAAACGCACCACAATATCTCATCTAAGGCGTTTAATGCATTGAAGAACGGGTGATCCCTTCAACGCCAAGAAAAACTAAAACAACGCACCACTAAATCGCGCGACCACTCGCGAGTCCGTGCGTGCGTGCGTGCGTGCGTGCGTGCGTGCGTGCGTGCGTGCGTGCGTGCGTGCGTGGGTGCGTGCGTGCGTGCTTGCTTGCGTTCGTGCTTTCGTGCGTGCGTGCGTGCGTGCGTGCGTGCGTGTGCGATCGAGCGTGCGCGTGCGTGCATGCACGTGTCCATGTCCATGTGCATGCGTGTCTGCGTGCGTGCGTGCGCGTGCGTGCATGTGTGTGTAATACAAGTTTTTATAGCGTTAACACCTGTGAACAGAAGTAAAAAATAATAAAAAGTTCAAAGTTTTTATAGCGTGAGCACATACAAAACAAAAAGTTTATAAACAAAAAAGTTACAGGTTGTTTTCTGGCAGAGGTTTGATACCAGGACCTCCAGAAAAGTAACAAACCATTCATAACCACTCACCCATTGATCTATACAGAACTGTTTCTGCAAACACTTCTGATAAGTCAGAAGCGCGCATAAAATGTGCTGCATTATATTATATTTGCATAACGCATGGATTACGATAGCTTCAGTAGTGCCACTCTTATTTTGATGGTAAAATGTGCCAAGCAAGCTTCATACAAAGCGATCCAGGGGGAGAATTAAACCCTAAATAGCAGTTCCAAGTAAAATTGCATCTCACAGATCACTAACAAGGTTTTGCACTTTGATGCACTGTTAGTGTATGTCTCTAGTACCCTGTAGATGTCTCGAACTGATGTGCAGAGCGATCCAGGGGGAGAATTAAACCCTAAATAGCAGTTCCAAGTAAGATTGCATCTCACAGATCGCTAACAAGGTTTTGCATTTTAATGCATTCTCTAGTACCCTGTAGATGTCTCGAACTGATGTGCAGAGCAATCCAGGGGAGAATTAAACCCTAAATAGCAGTTCCAAGTAAGATTGCATCTCACAGATCACTAACAAGGTTTTGCACTTTGATGCATGTTAGTGTATGTCTCTAGTACCCTGTAGATGTCTCGAACTGATGTGCAGAGTGATCCAGGGGGAGAATTAAACCCTAAATAGCAGTTCCAAGTAAGATTGCATCTCACAGATCGCTAACAAGGTTTTGCATTTTAATGGATTCTCTCTAAGTACCCTGTAGAAGTCTCTCGAACTGATGTGAAGAGCGATCCAGGGGGAGATAGTGGGGGATTAAACCCTAAATAGCAGTTCCAAGTAAGATTGCATCTCACAGATCGCTAACAAGGTTTTGCATTTTAATGCATTCTCTAGTACCCTGTAGATGTCTGAAGTGTGGGTGTGGGGGCTTGCGGAATTGGGGGAGTTGTGGTTAGTTGCGCAGTTGTGGCGGTGCGGGGCTGTGGGGTCGGGGGGTACTAAGTAGACCGTGGCTGGATGGGCGTGTGGGATCGGGAAAAAACCTAAATAGCAGTTCCAAGTAAGATTGCATCTAACAGATCACTAACAAGGTTTTGCATTTTAATGCATTCTCTAAGTACCCTGTAGATGTCTCAAAATGATGTGCAGAGCAAACCAGGGGGAGAATCCCTGAATAGCAGTAAGTAAAATTGAATCTCACAGATCACGACCAAGGCCTGGACTAATATGCACTGTTAGTGTATGTCTCATAGTCCCTAGTTGTTAGAGAGGGTGGGGGGGGGGTAAGAAAACCCTAAATAGCAGTTCCAAGTAAAATTGCATCTCACAGATACACTTAAACAAGCTTTTGCACTTTGATGCACTGTTAGTGTATGTCTCTAGTACCCTGTAGATGTCTCGAACTGATGTGAAGAGCGATCCAGGGGGAGAATTAAACCCTAAATAGCAGTTCCAAGTAAGATTGCATCTCACAGATCACTAACAAGGTTTTGCACTTTAATGCACTGTTAGTGTATGTCTCTAGTACCCTGTAGATGTCTCGAACTGATGTGCAGAGCGATCCAGGGGGAGAATTAAACCCTAAATAGCAGTTCCAAGTAAGATTGCATCTCACAGATCACTAACAAGGTTTTGCATTTTAATGCATTCTCTAGTACCCTGTAGATGTCTCGAACTGATGTGCAGAGCGATCCAGGGGGAGAATTAAACCCTAAATAGCAGTTCCAAGTAAGATTGCATCTCACAGATCACTAACAAGGTTTTGCATTTGATTTCTGCACTGTTAGGTGGAGAATTAGACCCTAAATAGCAGTACCAAGTAAGATTGCATCTCAAGAACACTAACAAGGTTTTGCATTTAAAGCAGGGGGGGCTCGGGGGGAGGGGGGCGATGCATGAGGATGTCTCGAGCCCCGTAGATGTATCGAACTGATGTGCAGAGCGATCAGAGGGGAGAATTAAACCCTAAATAGCAGTTCCAAGTAAAATTGCATCTCACAGATCACTAACAAGGTTTTGCATTTAATTTTAATATTATAGAATGTGTGGAGAGGGGGATTAATAAATAGTTCGAGAAATTGATTGGAGATATACAAGGTTTCACTTTGATGCACTGTTAGTGTATGTACTCTAGTACCCTGTAGATGTACTAGAACTGATGTGCAGAGCGATCCAGGGGGAGAATTAAACCCTAAATAGCAGTTCCAAGTAAAATTGCATCTCACAGATCACTAACAAGGTTTTGCACTTTGATGCACTGTTAGTGTATGTCTCTAGTACCAGTAGATGTCTCGAACTGATGTGCAGAGTGATCCAGGGGGAGAATTAAACCCTAAATAGCAGTTCCAAGTAAGATTGCATCTCACAGATCGCTAACAAGGTTTTGCATTTTAATGCATGGGGCGAGTCAAAAGATGCAGGGGGAGAAACTAAAGAGTTAGTAAGATGATCTAAGATCGCTAGGTTTTGATTTAATGCTCTCTAGTACTGTAGATGCTCGAATGACGTGAAATGTTTTAGGGGACTAAAACTGAAAAGAGTCAAGTAAGATGAAAATAAAGGTGAAAGATCAGAGAGATGACAAGAGGGGGAGAAAACCTAAATAGCAGTTCCAAGTAAGATTGCATCTCACAGATCACTAACAAGGTTTTGCATTTTAATGCATTCTCTAGTACCCTGTAGATGTCTCGAACTGATGTGCAGAGCGATCCAGGGGGAGAATTAAACCCTAAATAGCAGTTCCAAGTAAGATTGCATCTCACAGATCGCTAACAAGGTTTTGCATTTTAATGCATTCTCTAGTACCCTGTAGATGTCTCGAACTGATGTGCAGAGCGATCCAGGGGGAGAATTAAACCCTAAATAGCAGTTCCAAGTAAAATTGCATCTCACAGATCACTAACAAGGTTTTGCATTTTAATGCATTCTCTAGTACCCTGTAGATGTCTCGAACTGATGTGCTGAGCGATCCAGGGGGAGAATTAAACCCTAAATAGCAGTTCCAAGTAAAATTGCATCTCACAGATCACTAACAAGGTTTTGCACTTTGATGCACTGTTAGTGTATGTCTCTAGTACCCTGTAGATGTCTCGAACTGATGTGCAGAGCGATCCAGGGGGAGAATTTAAACCCTAAATAGCAGTTCCAAGTAAAATTGCATCTCACAGATCACTAACAAGGTTTTGCACTTTGATGCACTGTTAGTGTATGTCTCTAGTACCCTGTAGATGTCTCGAACTGATGTGCAGAGCGATCCAGGGGGAGAATTAAACCCTAAATAGCAGTTCCAAGTAAAATTGCATCTCACAGATCACTAACAAGGTTTTGCACTTTGATGCACTGTTAGTGTATGTCTCTAGTACCCTGTAGATGTCTCGAACTGATGTGCAGAGTGATCCAGGGGGAGAATTAAACCCTAAATAGCAGTTCCAAGTAAGATTGCATCTCACAGATCGCTAACAAGGTTTTGCATTTTAATGCATTCTCTAGTACCCTGTAGATGTCTCGAACTGATGTGCAGAGCGATCCAGGGGGAGAATTAAACCCTAAATAGCAGTTCCAAGTAAGATTGCATCTCACAGATCACTAACAAGGTTTTGCATTTTAATGCATTCTCTAGTACCCTGTAGATGTCTCGAACTGATGTGCAGAGCAATCCAGGGGGAGAATTAAACCCTAAATAGCAGTTCCAAGTAAGATTGCATCTCACAGATCACTAACAAGGTTTTGCATTTTAATGCATTCTCTAGTACCCTGTAGATGTCTCGAACTGATGTGCAGAGCGATCCAGGGGGAGAATTAAACCCTAAATAGCAGTTCCAAGTAAGATTGCATCTCACAGATCACTAACAAGGTTTTGCATTTTAATGCATTCTCTAGTACCCTGTAGATGTCTCGAACTGATGTGCAGAGCGATCCAGGGGGAGAATTAAACCCTAAATAGCAGTTCCAAGTAAGATTGCATCTCACAGATCGCTAACAAGGTTTTGCATTTTAATGCATTCTCTAGTACCCTGTAGATGTCTCGAACTGATGTGCAGAGCGATCCAGGGGGAGAATTAAACCCTAAATAGCAGTTCCAAGTAAGATTGCATCTCACAGATCACTAACAAGGTTTTGCATTTTAATGCATTCTCTAGTACCCTGTAGATGTCTCGAACTGATGTGCAGAGCAATCCAGGGGGAGAATTAAACCCTAAATAGCAGTTCCAAGTAAAATTGCATCTCACAGATCACTACCAAGGCTTTGCACTTTGATGCACTGTTAGTGTATGTCTCTAGTACCCTGTAGATGTCTCGAACTGATGTGCAGAGCGATCCAGGGGGAGAATTAAACCCTAAATAGCAGTTCCAAGTAAAATTGCATCTCACAGATCACTAACAAGGTTTTGCACTTTGATGCACTGTTAGTGTATGTCTCTAGTACCCTGTAGATGTCTCGAACTGATGTGCAGAGCGATCCAGGGGGAGAATTAAACCCTAAATAGCAGTTCCAAGTAAAATTGCATCTCACAGATCACTAACAAGGTTTTGCACTTTGATGCACTGTTAGTGTATGTCTCTAGTACCCTGTAGATGTCTCGAACTGATGTGCAGAGTGATCCAGGGGGAGAATTAAACCCTAAATAGCAGTTCCAAGTAAGATTGCATCTCACAGATCGCTAACAAGGTTTTGCATTTTAATGCATTCTCTAGTACCCTGTAGATGTCTCGAACTGATGTGCAGAGCGATCCAGGGGGAGAATTAAACCCTAAATAGCAGTTCCAAGTAAGATTGCATCTCACAGATCGCTAACAAGGTTTTGCATTTTAATGCATTCTCTAGTACCCTGTAGATGTCTCAACTGATGTGCAGAGCGATCCAGGGGGAGAATTAAACCCTAAATAGCAGTTCCAAGTAAGATTGCATCTCACAGATCACTAACAAGGTTTTGCATTTTAATGCATTCTCTAGTACCCTGTAGATGTCTCGAACTGATGTGCAGAGCGATCCAGGGGGAGAATTAAACCCTAAATAGCAGTTCCAAGTAAGATTGCATCTCACAGATCGCTAACAAGGTTTTGCATTTTAATGCATTCTCTAGTACCCTGTAGATGTCTCGAACTGATGTGCAGAGCGATCCAGGGGGAGAATTAAACCCTAAATAGCAGTTCCAAGTAAGATTGCATCTCACAGATCACTAACAAGGTTTTGCATTTTAATGCATTCTCTAGTACCCTGTAGATGTCTCGAACTGATGTGCAGAGCAATCCAGGGGGAGAATTAAACCCTAAATAGCAGTTCCAAGTAAAATTGCATCTCACAGATCACTACCAAGGCTTTGCACTTTGATGCACTGTTAGTGTATGTCTCTAGTACCCTGTAGATGTCTCGAACTGATGTGCAGAGCGATCCAGGGGGGGGGAGAAATAAACCCAAAATAGCAGTTCCAAGTAAAATTGCATCTCACAGATCACTAACAAGGTTTTGCACTTTGATGCACTGTTAGTGTATGTCTCTAGTACCCTGTAGATGTCTCGAACTGATGTGCAGAGCGATCCAGGGGGAGTATTAATCCCTAAATAGCAGTTCCAAGTAATATTTCATCTCACAGATCGCTAACAAGGTTTTGCATTTTGATGCACTGTTAGTGTATGTCTCTATGTGACCCTGTAGATGTCTCGAACTGATGTGCAGAGTGATCCAGGGGGAGAATTAAACCCTAAATAGCAGTTCCAAGTAAGATTGCATCTCACAGATCGCTAACAAGGTTTTGCATTTTAATGCATTCTCTAGTACCCTGTAGATGTCTCGAACTGATGTGCAGAGCGATCCAGGGGGAGAATTAAACCCTAAATAGCAGTTCCAAGTAAGATTGCATCTCACAGATCACTAACAAGGTTTTGCATTTTAATGCATTCTCTAGTACCCTGTAGATGTCTCGAACTGATGTGCAGAGCGATCCAGGGGGAGAATTAAACCCTAAATAGCAGTTCCAAGTAAGATTGCATCTCACAGATCACTAACAAGGTTTTGCACTTTGATGCATTCTTTTTTTTTTTTTTTTTTCTTTTTTTTTTTTATTCCTATTTTCTTTTTTTTTTTTTTTCTAGTACCCTGTAGATGTCTCGAACTGATGTGCAGAGCGGGTGGTTTTTGTTTTATCTCTCTTTTTTGATCCAGGGGGAGAATTAAACCCTAAATAGCAGTTCCAAGTAAGATTGCATCTCACAGATCGCTAACAAGGTTTTGCATTTTAATGCATTCTCTAGTACCCTGTAGATGTCTCGAACTGATGTGCAGAGCAATCCAGGGGGAGAATTAAACCCTAAATAGCAGTTCCAAGTAAGATTGCATCTCACAGATCACTAACAAGGTTTTGCATTTTAATGCATTCTCTAGTACCCTGTAGATGTCTCGAACTGATGTGCTGAGCGATCCAGGGGGAGAAAATGAATTAAACCCTAAATAGCAGTTCCAAGTAAAATTGCATCTCACAGATCACTAACAAGGTTTTGCACTTTGATGCACTGTTAGTGTATGTCTCTAGTACCCTGTAGATGTCTCGAACTGATGTTTTGGGGGTTTTGTTGTTTTTTTTGCAGAGCAATCCAGGGGAGAGAGTTAAACCCTAAATAGCAGTTCCAAGTAAAATTGCATCTCACAGATCACTAACCAAGGTTTTGCACTTTGATGCATTGTTAGTGTATGTCCTCTAGACCCTGTAGATGTCTCGAACTGATGTGCAGAGTGATCCAGGGGGAGAATTAAACCCTAAATAGCAGTTCCAAGTAAGATTGCATCTCACAGATCGCTAACAAGGTTTTGCATTTTAATGCATTCTCTAGTACCCTGTAGATGTCTCGAACTGATGTGCAGAGCGATCCAGGGGGAGAATTAAACCCTAAATAGCAGTTCCAAGTAAGATTGCATCTCACAGATCACTAACAAGGTTTTGCATTTTAATGAATTCTCTAGTACCCTGTAGATGTCTCGAACTGATGTGCAGAGCGATCCAGGGGGAGAATTAAACCCTACATAGCAGTTCCAAGTAAAATTGCATCTCACAGATCACTAACAAGGTTTTGCACTTTGATGCATTCTCTAGTACCCTGTAGATGTCTCGAACTGATGTGCTGAGCGATCCAGGGGGAGAATTAAACCCTAAATAGCAGTTCCAAGTAAAATTGCATCTCACAGATCACTAACAAGGTTTTGCATTTTGACTGTTAATGTATTCTCTAGTACCCTGTAGATGTCTCGAACTGATGTGCAGAGCGATCCAGGGGGAGAATTAAACCCTAAATAGCAGTTCCAAGTAAAATTGCATCTCACAGATCACTAACAAGGTTTTGCACTTTGATGCACTGTTAGTGTATGTCTCTAGTACCCTGTAGATGTCTCGAACTGATGTGCAGAGCGATCCAGGGGGAGAATTAAACCCTAAATAGCAGTTCCAAGTAAAATTGCATCTCACAGATCACTAACAAGGTTTTGCACTTTGATGCACTGTTAGTGTATGTCTCTAGTACCCTGTAGATGTCTCGAACTGATGTGCAGAGTGATCCAGGGGGAGAATTAAACCCTAAATAGCAGTTCCAAGTAAGATTGCATCTCACAGATCGCTAACAAGGTTTTGCATTTTAATGCATTCTCTAGTACCCTGTAGATGTCTCGAACTGATGTGCAGAGCGATCCAGGGGGGAGAATTAAACCCTAAATAGCATTTCCAAGTAAGAGTGCATCTCACAGATCTCTAACATGGTTTTGCATTTTTATGCATTCTCTAGTACCCTGTAGATGTCTCGAACTGATGTGCAGAGCGATCCAGGGGGAGAATTAAACCCTAAATAGCAGTTCCAAGTAAGATTGCATCTCACAGATCACTAACAAGGTTTTGCATTTTAATGCATTCTCTAGTACCCTGTAGATGTCTCGAACTGATGTGCAGAGCAATCCAGGGGGAGAATTAAACCCTAAATAGCAGTTCCAAGTAAGATTGCATCTCACGATCACTAACAAGGTTTTGCATTTTAATGCATTCTTCTGTTGTCTCGAACTGATGTGCAGAGCGATCCAGGGGGAGAATTAAACCCTAAATAGCAGTTCCAAGTAAGATTGCATCTCACAGATCACTAACAAGGTTTTGCATTTTATGTTCTCTATAAGCTTGCTTGATGATGTGTGGTGGGAGATCTATATGCCAGTCCCAGTAGAGGACCTCAACAATTTTTTTTGCTTTCTTTCAGACCCCTGTAGATGTCTCGAACTGATGATGTGCAGAGCAATCCAGGGGGAGAATTAAACCCTAAATAGCAGTTCAAGTAAAATTGTCCAGATCCTACAGGTTTTGCCTTTGATGCCTGTTAGTGAATAGCAGTTCAAGATTGCATCTCACAGAAATCATGACAAGGTTTTGCATTTTCAAATTCTCTAGTACCCTGTAGATGTCTCGAACTGATGTGCAGAGCAATCCAGGGGGAGAATTAAACCCTAAATAGCAGTTCCAAGTAAGATTGCATCTCACAGATCACTAACAAGGTTTTGCATTTTAATGCATTCTCTAGTACCCTGTAGATGTCTCGAACTGATGTGCAGAGCAATCCAGGGGGAGAATTAAACCCTAAATAGCAGTTCCAAGTAAGATTGCATCTCACAGATCACTAACAAGGTTTTGCATTTTAATGCATTCTCTAGTACCCTGTAGATGTCTCGAACTGATGTGCAGAGCAATCCAGGGGGAGAATTAAACCCTAAATAGCAGTTCCAAGTAAGATTGCATCTCACAGATCACTAACAAGGTTTTGCATTTTAATGCATTCTCTAGTACCCTGTAGATGTCTCAAACTGATGTGCAGAGCAATCCAGGGGGAGAATTAAACCCTAAATAGCAGTTCCAATAATATTGCATCTCACAGATCACTAACAAGGTTTTGCATTTTAATGCATTGAGTAATTGTTCCCCTGTAGATGTACTCGAACTGATGTGCAGTGCAATCCAGGGGGAGAATTA